>CANXYC011088202.1:0-36572 GCA_948193065.1 Aleurites moluccanus | reverse complement strand
GGATGCCTTCTTAGCTCTTAAGAAAGCAAATCAGCGGAGGGACCTTGCTTCGAGGAAAGATTCAACTGAGAGGCTCAATACGCCCCTAATGGCAACTCTTTTAAATCAAAAGAGAGCCAAAGAAGAAGAAAATATCACTTGGAGAGGAAAAAAGATGAAATCTAGTGACGAAAACAATTTCTTGGTCTTTTTTCCTTGCCTTTTGCTTGTTTCGGGCTATTTTTTCTTCATTTTTGTTGTTTGGAAGGTGGGGGGAGACCCTCTACTTATAATAGGAGCTCCAGGGGTCGATTCCTGTCCACTTTCGATGTGGGAACTGCAAAAAGTCGGATGAAGCTCGTCGCTGCCGCCGAAGAGGAGGGGCGGCACCACCATAGGCATAGGGCGGCACAGGCCCTGAGGGAGGGCGGCGCCGCCCCATGGCATTACTGGGGCTGGCGGCTGCCGCCCAGAAGGGGCGGCAACAGTGGCCCGACAGCGCTCCGAGGCCGTTCCGGGTCCATCTGTGTGCGGGTTCGATTCCGAGGAATGTCGTTCAGGTCGATGCGAGTCCGAGGGGTGTAAAAATGAGTGTTCACAATAATTCGGAGAGCTGGGTCAGGAATCCTTAACGATTTTGCAGTCCGAAAATCATATTAGGCAGAGCCAGTTAATGCTTCCCAAGTCGAGGAAGGATCCTAATGATCTGTAATCCGACAAACCCCACTAGACTTAAGTTTAAACAAACCACCTAAAGCATTATAAGATAACGATCGATATGTTTTGGCTAATCTGAAGGTCATATCACCCGTGGGACTCATAATAAGTGTGGTGAAGAATTTATATACTAGCTCTAAGTGTAAATCCGATGAATAGAAAGCAAATTGTCTATCTCTAAATAAAGTGATGCAATAATTAGTGACAGACTCTTTTAAAGAAAATCATACCCAAATTAGTAAAATGTATGCTTAGACCACCTACAGGGTTTCCTCGGTGTTTAAGCACTAAAAATTTGTCAATATGATGCTAAGAAGTGAAGGAGAGACCATAAGATAGCTTAACTGGTTCTTCCCTCATTTGGGATGCCTCACCCATACTTGGACACTTTCCTTGCTTCTACCACAAACATTTTTAGTTTTCACCATAACTTTAGAGTTTAAGGTAGATATTATGAAGATTTAAAAGAAATGATCTGAAGAAAATGAGGGAGTGAGAGTTGGTATTTTGAGAGATTTCGAGAGAAAGTGAAAGATAGAGAAAGAAGAAAATCTGAATTTTGAATTTAAAATGAAGAGTCACAGTCACGAATATTTAAATACTTGCGTCTTCATGAGCATGAAAAACCATTCACGGTCATGAAAGGCAAGCACAAAATTTTAAAAAAGATACAAAATGATTCTTCACAGGCGTGTAAAAATTTTAACGAGTGTGACAATGTATCACGAGCATTAAACATATTAACTGGCATGAAAATCAGGATTTAAGGAAATTTTTCGAAAAAGAAGACAACTTGAGCTTCTGATTTTATGCTTTCTATGCATATGTATATAATTCATATTTTTGATAAGAAAATTCATTTAAATTAAGGTTAAAGTGATGGGAATTTAAAAATTCTCTTACTTAGGTCTCAATTTATTATAAATTATAATAAGTGCTTATAAATCATGCAATATCATCACAAATCATTATGTTCAAATATATCTTAATTAAAAGCAAGTCAAAAGTCATACTTGAGAGCTGTCAATCATACCTAATTCCCTTCGAATAAAATAGAATGCTTCTTTGTCCAAGGATTTTATGAATATATTAGCAAGATGCTTCATAGTATTCACATATTCAAAATTAATATGACCTTTGGCAACATGATCCCTAAGAAAATGATGCCTTATATCTATATGCTTAATGCGTGAGTGATGAATTGGATTTTTTGAAAGATTTATATCACTTGTGTTGTCACATTTTATGGGAATGCAATTAAATAAATGTCCAAAATCTTCTAGTTGAGTTCTTATCCATAGAAGTTGATTGCAACAGCTTATGACTTCTACATACTCTGCTTCTGTGGTTGATAGTGCAACTGAACTTTGCTTTTTAGAAAACCATGATACTAACATATTTCCTAAAAATTGACAAGTGTCACTTGTGCTTTTTCCATCTATACAACAACCACCATAGTCCACATCGGAGTATCCACATAGATCAAATGAGGACCCTTTTAGATACCATAAACCTAAGTTTGGTGTATCCCTAAGATATTTCATTATTCTTTTTACTCCGATGATATGTGATTCTTTAGGATTAGATTGAAAACGTGCACACATGCAAACACTAAATAATATGTCGGGTCTAGATACAGTTAAATAAAGTAATGATCCTATTATGCTTCTATAAAGTTTAGAATCAACACTTTTACCTTTATCATCAATCTCCATCTTAATTGATGTACTCATAGGAGTAGGTTGAGGTTTGGTTTTGTCCATGCCAAATCTTTTTAGTAACTCCTTGGTATACTTGGATTGATTGATCAATGTTCCATGCTCTAGTTGCTTGATTTGTAATCCCAAGAAGAAGTTGAGTTCTCCAATCATGCCCATTTCGAATTCACCTTGCATAGACTCAGAAAAGTTCTTGCAAAGCTTTTCATTAGTAGCACCGAAAATGATGTCATCAACATATATTTGAACAATTAAAATGTCTTGCTTCTCATGCTTAATGAAAATAGTTATATCAACTTTTCCCTTAAAAAAAACTATTTTAAAGGAGAAAATTACTCAATATATCATACCAAGCTCTTGGAGCTTGTTTTAAACCATACAAAGCTTTAGATAATTTAAAAACTTGGTTCAAAAATTTTTCATGCTCAAAACCAAGAGGTTATTCAACATATACTTCCTCTTGAATGAAACCATTTAAAAATGTACTTTTAACATCCATTTGAAATAATTTAAAGTTTTTGTAGCATGCATAAGTAAGTAACATTCTAATTGCTTCTAATATAGCTACCAGAGTATAAGTTTCATCGAAGTCAATATCTTCCTCTTAAGAGTAACCTTGAGCAACTAGTCTTGCCTTATTTCTTACCACTATTTCGGATTCAACTAATTTGTTGCGAAATATCCATTTTGTACTAATTATCGAATGATCTTGAGGTCTAGGAACTAATATCCAAACCTTGCTTCTTTCGAATTGATTTATCTCTTCTTTCATGGAAATTATCCATTAATCATCTTCATGTGCATCCTTGATGTTCTTTGGCTCAACTTGTGAGAGAAATGCAACATACTCACAAATGTTATGGACTTTTGATCTTGTTTTCACTCCTTGAAGTGGATCACCAATAATTTGAGTATCCTTATGTCACGACCCGTTTCCAGATTGCGACGGTCCTAGGATGCGAGAGATGCCAATGGCGACCGGCACCCGTAGAACCCAGTATCACATGCATAATTTATAAACCACAATTTATTATTCATTTTACTTAATTACTATTCATTCTGTCATTCTGTAATTCTTTCTATAAACTAGTACAGTAGGCTGTAACAGTCATAATAACATGCCATATGGTCATCATATATCTCATAATATCATCACATACATATATACATTTTCATATTCTAACTAACCCATACATACCCCATGGAGCAACTAGATTATGAACATACAAAAAATACAGAATTCAAAATGTTTACACATATCAAAGATGAGCAGAAATCCGCTAGATATCAGAAGATGAGATTCTGCAGTCTACTCCTCTCCTGAAATAGTTAAACAAAGAAATGGTGAGTATATAAGATACTCAGTGAATCTATATGCATTACAAATCAAATAGGATGGGACAATGATACATAATGATAAAGGAACAATGAAAATAGTATTAATCATGTTGGTTTACAGAATCAGTATCAGAAACTGATAGGAATATCAATAGTCATATCAAAGGCATGGAATCATATGGTAAGACAGATATAGGGCCCTGAAACACATAGACTATATGTAATCACACAGTCGATCACATATCAAGTAAGCATAAGACTGATCAGGTTTTATGGCTGGGATTAATAACCCTTCCCAGTTAGGGCATCAATATCAATGTGCACATTGTCGACAATATGTACCCACTACCCTGTCAGAGCAGCAGCTCTGTCAAACCATATTTAGGTAAATACAAGTGAATATCTTATCAATAGACACCATTATTCAGCAATGGTATCATCAATAACAGTAAGCTCAATATCTTTCAAATCAAATGGCATTTGAATCAATGGCATTGCAATATATGATATACAATCAATGATAAGGGGTATAGTAAACAACAAAGGTATGGAACAAAGGTTAGTTCGGCAAAGGAAATCGGTAGGCCAATTGGCATGCCAATGTCGCTGGCGATGATGGCATTCAAATGGTAGGCCTATGGAATACAAAGCAATAGGCCAAGGCAAAAACAACTAGGCATTTTGTCAAACACTTGGTGGGCACAAAATGGCTAGCCAATAGGTTAGGGTTTAGTGCAAGTTTGTCATCCCTAATTCAACCAACAATAAACCACATTGTAGGCAACATAGTAGGATACAAATATACAATATTAAACAACATAAAAGGGATCAAAATAGCATAGGAATTCAAAGGCAAAATCAAGACAAATCAAGGCCATGAATAGTGCAATACCATTCGGCCAAATGGGGCTTTTCATATAGGTTTCCAATCAATATTCCAATGGCATAGGCATGTAATTTTATGCATATAAGACTCGCCTAATGCTTCCAATTGCTTTGGAAAATTGATTTCTAGCACTTTTCTTCAAAGGAGGCAAATAGGGCAACTTGTGCCAATTTGATTTTCTACACCAAAATAACCATCAATTAGTTACCTAATGGCCTCCAATTAACATATTCTAACATCAATTAACATAAACTAACTCTAATTCATCAAGCTCATTCAAACAACTTCAATTAGGTTAGGCAATTTGGGAATTTCTATCTAAATGCATCAATTGATGCAATATAACCTAAAACCCATTCAATTCATCATCAAATTCATCTAAATAAACAACAAAATCAAACAAATAAATTGATTACCTAAAATGGATGAAGTAGCTGAAAAGTTGATGAAGGAATTCCTTGAATTTCTTTAGCTTTCCAAGTAATCCAAGGATGGAGAATGGTAGAATTAGGTTTAAACTTAACTTTTCTATGATTTTTCTTAAGAATTTTGGTTGGAATGAAGAAGAAATGGATGGGAAGAAGATGGAAGATGGGTTCAACCAAGGAGAAAGAAGAAGAAGAAGATAACAAATTGTTCTAAGTGTTGGCCTTTATACAAAAATTATTTGGCAAATTACATTTTGGTCCTCAAGTTTTCAAGTAATTAGGTTTTGACCCCAACTTCTTCTGTAATTTATTCTGCCAATTCTATCAGGATTTAGATTTCAATGTGGGGATTCAATAGGCTTATTTTAATTTATACTTATTTATAAAAATAGTTTCAAAATCATTCTGAAACCCAGACAGACTCATTTCCATTATTCACCTTAAAGTTGTATTTATTTATAATTTTGCCATTGGTTACTTTTTCAGTATTCCTAAATATTTTTCACTTCTTTCTTTTTACCAAAATTACACATGTATTAGGGTGATTTTTACCCCTTGGTCCAAGTCAGAAATTCTTTTGTTGACTGGATTGCTAATTTCTCAGCAGTATTCCCTACACCGCCGATTTTCGAAAATGTAATTATTTCGTTTTCTAACTATATCTCTAAAATTATTTATCATAATTTCAATTCCTTTATACCACAAACTGAGAATTAATTCATGTATATAAGTTAGGACTTTCTAGGGTATTACACTTTAACCTCATTTCTCACTCTTGGATGATGTGGTTCTTTGTGTTGATGTGTGGACTCAATTAAGTCAATTTATTCATTATCTTTAGAGTCCTTAC
Source organism: Aleurites moluccanus (assembly GCA_948193065.1). Classification (NCBI taxonomy): domain Eukaryota; kingdom Viridiplantae; phylum Streptophyta; class Magnoliopsida; order Malpighiales; family Euphorbiaceae; genus Aleurites; species Aleurites moluccanus. The sequence continues at coordinate 30,656 of CANXYC011088202.1, read as the reverse complement.
CAAAATCCATGCTATGCTCATCATGTTTCTCTAAGGATAAGTCTTCCATTATTTCTTCTATGCTTTTGTCTTCTTTATTCCTGTCAATATCCTTAGGAGGAAATTCATCAAACATAACATGTACGGATTCTTCAACTAAAAGAGTTCTTTTGTTGAAGACTCGATAAGCTTTGGAATGCATAGAATATCCATGAAATATAGCTTCATCTGATTTGGCATTAAATTTTCCTAGGTTATCTTTTCCATTATTCAGAACAAAGCATTTACACCCAAATGAATGAAAATATGCAACATTAGGTTTTCTTCCTTTTCACAACTCATATGAGGTCTTTTTAAGAATTGGCCTAATTATTGCTCTATTTAAAATGTAGCAAGAAGTACTAACAGCTTCAGCCTAAAAGTATTTAGGCAAGTTGTTTTCATAAAGCATAGTTCTTGCCATTTCAACTAAAGACCTATTCTTCTTTTCAACAACACCATTTTGTTGAGGAGTCCTAGGACCTGAAAAATTATGAGATATGCCATGCTTTTTAAAATAATTTCAAAATCTGAATTTTCAAAATCTTTTCCATGGTCACTGTCACGACCCGTTTTCGGATCACGACGGTTCTAGGGCACAGGAGATGTCAATGGCGATCGACACCCGTAGAACCCAATATCACATACACAATCTATAAACCACAATATATTATCCATTTTAATTAGTTACCATCCATTCTATTATTCTATAATTCATTATATAATTTACTGCAATTGGCTGTAACAGTCATTAAACCACATCATATAATCATCATATATCTCATAATATCATCATAACATATATACATATTCATTTCCTAGCTAACCCATACATACCCCATGGATCAGCTAGATTATGAACATAAAAAATATAATACAAAACAGAATATATACATCAGTAATGCTGGCAGAAATCCTCGGATGACAGACGATAAGATTCTGCACTCTACTCCTCTCCTGAAATGAGTAAATAAAGAAAAAAGTGAGTATATAAGATACTCAGTGAATCTATATGCATTAACAATAAACAGTAGGTAGATAATAGAGCAATGGTACCAGTAGGTCAGATAACAATAAACATAATCTGTAATAGGTCACAGTATAGTCAGAGAATAAAGTACAGGCTCGATATCATATGGAAAGACAGATAAAGGGATGGACTATATGAAATCATATAATCTCTAGTAATCAGTATGGACTATATGTGAACATATAGGTCTCTAGTAGCATATCAATATCAATGAGCATAAGACTGATCAGGTCTTATGGCCAGGACCATAACCCCTCCTAGCTAGGGCATCAGTAATACAATGTGCACATCGCCGATAATATTTTTCCACTACTCTGTCAGGTCAGTAGCTCTGTCAAGCCACATAAGGATCAATATCAAGAAAAAACATATCAATGGATACCATTATGCAACAATGACATCCTCTATATCAATAAGTGCAATATCAGTCAATCAATTATCATTAGGGTTTATGGCAATGAAAAAGGTGACATATAAACAATGATACATGGTATGGTATTCAATAAAGACTTGGAACAAAAGTTGGCTCGGCGAAGGAAAATGGTAGGCCAATTGGCATGCCAATGTCGCTGGCGATAATGGCATTCAAATGGTAGGCCTATGGAATGCAAAACAATAGGACAAAGACAAATGAACTAGGCATTTTCACAAATACATGGTGGGCATACAATGGCAAGCCAATAGGTTAGGTTTAGGTGCAAAATTGACTTGCCCAATTCAACCAACAATAAGCTACATTGGCAATAATCACATAGTCATCAAAGAAACAATATTAAACAAGATCAAAATGGCTCAAATTGGCTATGAAAACAAGGCAAAAATCCAAACAAAATAAGGCATGATGAATAGTACTAAGCATTCGGCCAAAACTCAACTTCCACACAAGGTTTTCAAATTCAATTTTAACACATTTGGCATGTTATTAGATGCATATTAGACTCACGTAAGCTTCCAAATAGCTTTGGACAATAGCTTTCCACCCAAAATCACCAATGGAGCCAATAGGCACACCTTTGTCACCAAATGAGTTCTACATCAAACCAATCATCAATTAGTTACCTATTACCATCCAATTAACATATTCCCAATTAACATATTCTAACATCAATTAACATATTCTAGCATCAATTAACACTAACTAACACTAATTCAAATAGCTAAGTTACACAACTTCCATTAGGTTTAGGAATTTAGGGATTTCTAACAATTTGCATCAATTGATGCAATCTAACTAAAAACTCATCTAATTCAACCTAAATAACATCTAATTAAACCATAAAACTAAACAAATTAACTTCTTACCAAAATGGAGTGAAGTGGCCAAATCCCCCCTTTGATTTGTTCTTGATTTCCTTTGCTCTTTCTTACAAACTAATGGTGGAGGATGGAAGATTAAGTTTTAAACTCCAGTTTGCCTTGAATTTCTATAAGGAAATTTGATAAAATTTGAAGAAGAAATGGTGGAGAAGTTGGAAGAATAGGTTCGGCATACATGAAGAAAAGAAGAAAAAGATGCAAAATTTTGACTAAGTGATGGTTATATAGAAAAATCATATTGGCAAATTACAACTTAATTCCCGAACTTCCATACATCACACTTTGGTCCAAAATCTTATGTAAATTATTCTGTCAATTTGTCAAGATTTGGATTCCAAAGTGGAGAATCAATAAGATTATTTTAATTTATACTTATTTATAAAAATGGTTCCAGAGTCATTCTGTAACTCTGACAGACCAATTTTCACTATTCACCTTAAACTTCCTTTTATTTATGATTTTTCCATTGGTTACTTTTTCAGTGTTCCTAAAGGATTTTCACTTCTTTCTTTTTACCAAAATTACATATGCATTATAGTGATCTTTTACCTCCAGGTCAACTTCTGAAATTCTTCTGTTGACCGAATTGCTAATTTCTCGGCAGTGTTCTCGACATCGTCGCTTTCTGGAAAAATAACTAGTTCGCTTTCTAATTATGTCTCTAAAATTATTTGCCATAATTTCAAGACTTTTGATCCATATACTGAGAACTAAATCATGCATGTGAGTTATGAATTTATAGGGAATTACAGTCACTTCTAATACTTGAAATAACATATCTTTTTTTAGTTTGTAAAGATTTTAAAAGAGGTATTAAATCATATTTATGAGCAATATGAGCAAGAAAAAGTACCCAAGTGAATCTAGAATAGTCATCAACACAAACAAGATAATAATGCTTTCTACCAAGGCTTGCGGTTCTAGTTGGACCAAAAAGATCAATATGTAAAAGTTGTAAAGGTCTAGAAGTTGAAACAATTTTTTTTATTTAAAAGAGCTTCTAGAATATTTGCCTTTGGCACATGCATCACAAAAACTTTCCCTTTTGAAAAATAACTTTGGTAAACCTTTGACTAAATCCTTTTTAGAAAGTTTTGAAATTATATCCATACTAGCATGTCCAAGTCTTCTTTGCCATAAAGATGTATCCTCATTTTTGGATGCATATAAATAAAGATTTACTTAAGATGCATTATTTAGGTCCACATAGTATATATTCCCTTGGCGATAACCCATGAAAGCAATTTTATTTGTTTCGATGTCTACTACTCTACATGCAAGGGATTCAAAAATCACTTTATATCCTCTATCACATAATTGACTAATACTAAGAAGATTATGTTTCCAAATATCAACAAATAAAACTTTGGATAGAGATACATCATAATTGTCGATAGAGCCGATACCAATGATTTTGCCTTTGGAGTCGTCACCAAAACTGACATTTCCACTTTTAGGGATGAGTTCTTTGAACTTTGATTTGTCTCCGGTCATATGTCTTGAGCAACCACTATCCATGATCCATTTTTCTTTCTTAATCACTTGCACTTGTAATACAATGTATGATTTATCCTTTCTTTGGTACCCAAGTCCCTTTGGGTCTATACATGTTAGCATATTGAACAATCCTTACATCCTAATAAATTTGGATTGATCCTTTTGGAATCCATACCTTCTTGATAGAGTAAGGTCTCCTATATTTAATTGTCACGACTGGTTTCTTGGACTGCGATGGTCCTAAGGCACGGGAGATACCAATAGTGACCGACACCCGTACAACCCAGTATCACATGCATCATCTATAAACCACAATATAATATTCATTTTAATTAGTTACCATTCATTCTGATATTCTGTCATACATTCTGTAATCATTTTGCAATTGACTATAACATTCATATATTATATCACAATACCATCATATAACTCAAAATATCATCATCAATATATCATATACAATGTTCATCTCCTAGATAACCCAATACATACCTATGGAGCAGCTAGATAATGAACACCAAAATAATAATACATAATATTATAAATATACATAATCAGTCTGTAGCATAAATCCACTGAAGATAGAAGACTAGATTCTGCAACCTACTCTTCTCCTGAAATGGTAAATAATGAAATAGTGAGTATAGATGATACTCAGTGAATTTACATGCATCACAATAAATATTAGGCATCAATTAAACAATGATATCAATCAATAGGATAACAGTGTACAGTGTCAATATCAAGGTATAGTATAGCAGAAGAATATCATATAGGCTCGGTATCATATATAAGGACGGAAAATGGGATGGACTATATGAAAAGAAATCATACAATCTCCAATAATCCGTATAAATATGGACCATGTAGGTCACCAGTATCATATAAATATCATTGAGCATAACAAGATAAGTTAGGTTATGATTCAAATTTGACTTGCCCATTCAAATCAACAACCAACCACATTGCAATAACAAGATAGGTATTCAAAGAAGCACAATTAAACAATGTCAAATGGATCAAATTAGCAAGGAAAAATATGGCAAAAACCAAACAATTCCAAAGGGTAACTAAGGCACAATGGGTTCGGCCAAAAGGGGCATTTCACAATGGGTTTCCAATCAACAATTCAATCATTTAGGGATGTAAAATGATGCAATGTAAACTCATCTAAGCCTCCAATTAGCCTTTACACAAGCCAATTCCACCAATTTCTCCAAATAGCCAATTTAGGTTACTTTGAAATTCACCTTTGATCAATCTCCAATTCTACATCAATTAATCCATCAATTAGTTATCCATTTACATCCAATTAGCTAATTCTAATATCAATTAACAAAACCTAACACTAATTCAACAAGTCATTCCATACAACTTCAAAATAGCCAACCAATTTAGGGATTTCTACAAAATTGGATAAATTGGTGCAAATTAACTACAAACCCATCCAATTGAACCTAAATAACACCTAAATAATCAATTAAACCAAACAAATAAACTATTTACCTCAAGTGAAGCAATGTGGATGAATCCTTCCTTTATAATTTTCTTAAATTCCTTTGCTCCAATCTACAAATTGAAGATGGAAATGAAGAAAGCTAGGTGAGAACTTAATTTTGCTATCAAATTTCTATGGATTTGGTGGAGAAATGGAGAAGAAATGAAGGAAGAAAGGCAAGAAATGGGTTCAGCCAAAGCTAAAGAAGAAGAAGAAAATGGAGCAAAAATGGCTAAGGCAAAAGATATAAAGAAAAATCAAATGGCAAATTACAACTAACTCCCTGAACTTTCATCCTTTTTACTTTGGTCCAAAATCTTCTGTATTTTATTCTGTCAATTCTGTTAAGATTTAGATATTAGAGTGGGGATTCAATAGGCTTATTTTAATTTATAATTATTTATAAAAATGGTTCTGGAGTCATTCTGTAACTCCGACCGACCTCTTTCTACTATTCACTTTAAACTTCCTTAAAATTACCATTTTGCCATTAGTTACTTTTTCGGTGTTCCTAAATGATTTTCACTTTTTTCTTTTTACCAAAATTACACATAAATTATGGTCATCTTTTACCCCCATGTCAATTTCAGAAATTCTTCTGTTGAATGGACAGCTTATTTTTTCGGCAGTGTTCCTAACACCGCCAATTTCTGAAAAAGTTTCAAGTTCGCTTTCTAACTGTGTCTCTAAAATTATTTCCCATCATTTCAAGACTAATGGACTACATACTGAGAATTAATTCATGCATAAGAGTTATAACTTTCTAAGGTATTATATTAATAGGACATCTTTGTATAGTGTGACCAAAATATTTGCAATAAATACAATTGACCATCCTTTTAGGATCTAACACTTTCTTTTCAAAGAAAGTATTTACCTTCTTGAATTTAAGATTAGTATTGTATCCTAATCCAGTCTTATTATAAAATGCTCTTTGTGAAATTAATGATATTTTCAAGAGTTTTGCTCCCAAGTGTGAATTTGTTTAAAAGTTCATTACAGTCTTTCAATTCTCTCTGAATTTTCTCATTTTCACTTAAGAGTTTTGAAAAATTATTTGAATACCTTTATTGCTTGTCTTTTCTTGTTCAAGTTTCAATAAATTTTTCTTCGAAATTTTGTTTTCTTTTGAAATTAGCAAAAAATCTTCTATAAGTTCATCAAAAGCAATCTTTAATTCTTAAAAAGTACAAGATTCAAAACTTACCTGAAGGAGCTCTTCATCTTCAATTATTTCATCTTCCATAGCCATGAAACATAATTTAACCTTTTCTTCTTCTTCTTCTTCTTCTTCTTCAATTGATTCTTCATCACTTGATGTATCACTTTCACTCCAAGCTGCATATGCTTTGTTTTTCTTTTTGAATTTCATTGACCTCTTTTCCATCTTCTTCTTATTTTTAAGGTTTGGACAATCAGTTTTGATGTGCCCTGATTTTCTACATTCAAAGCAAATTATTTCTCCTTTGTTGTTTTCTCCTTCCTTGATTCTTTCTTTGAAGCTTCTCCTTTTAAATCTATTCTTGGAAAGAATTTGCCAAACTTTCTTGATAGCATTGCAATGTTGTCATCTTCATCACTAGAAATGTCTTCATTTTTCTCTAGTGTTGTTTTTAAGGCAATTCTTTTTTCTTTCTTTCTTGGCTTCTCCTCCTCTTCTCTTAATGCTTTTCTATTTTGAATTTTTAACTCAAAAGTCATAAGATTACGAACCAAGTCTTCACGTGTCAAAGAATTCACATTCTTTGATTCTTCAATTGCATCTACCTTGGAATCAAATTTTGCTGGTAGAGACCTTAGAAGCTTGGTAATCAATTCTTTTTGAGTGAAGACTTTATCTAACCCCTTTAAGTCATTCACAATTGTTGTGAATCTCTTGTACATTTCAACAATCTTCTCATCACTTTTCATTTTGAAATTTTCAAATTCAGTGAGAAGCATATTAATTTTTGCATCCTTGACTTGATTAGTTCCTTTGTGAGTGACTTTGAGCTCACTCCAGATTTCTCTTGTTGTTTCACAAGCTGAAACTCTATTAAATTTTATAGCATCAAGTGCACAGAATAATAAATCCATAGCTTTATCATTGTAAGCCATTTCCCCCTTGTCTTCACTTGTATGTTCTGTTGGACTCTTGGGAGAAACTAAGTCATCTCTCATTGGAATGAAAGGTCCATTTTTGATAGCTTCCCAAAGTTCATGTCCTTTGGATTGAATATGGATTCTCATCCTCACCTTACATAGATTGTAGTTTATCCCTTTGAACAAAGGAGGTCTGGTGTTGCATTGTCCTTCCTCAAATGTTTTGTTGGCTACCATAGAAACAAAGTAGTAAGCTCTAAAAATTGTTTGATCTTATATATACTAGAGCACAAGCTCTAATACCAATTGTTAAATACTATTATGGCAATAGGGGAGGTGAATAAGAGTTTAAAAATCTTGAAGAAAATATACGGCTAATATGTAATGAATATGTTAATTTTAAAAAACAAGTAATATTAAAAGTGAAGGATTAAGAAATCTCAGCAAATATATAGTGGTTCGAAGTTAAATTCCTTCTCTTATGTCCACTTCTCTGAATATCAACCAGATATTGAGGTTCTACTAGAATCAAGTGCACCACCCAAATCAATTACAATAGATTTCTAGGTATTTCACCTTATACACACTGAGTCTCAACTCAGATTTTTGCTCTCAATAACGAAGATAGAGATTTTTAGGTCTCTCTAAACTTAAACAAAGGTATTGCAAAGCTATACAATGAAGTATGAATAGTTAAGACTAGCAAAAGTTAGTAAGAACTCAAAGAATAAGAAATAAAGCTTAAAGAGTTTAAAAATAGAGTATGAATTTATCAATATTGATTTCACTTAGATATTGTGCTTCACTTCTATTTTTGAACTTCAAATCTTCATGTATTTATAGTCTTCAATGAAAGGTGATTAAATGTGACTTTAATGGTTGCATTTAATACAAGATTTGCCTCCAAATCTTTTACCAACAGCTATATTTAAAATACATCGGCCATGACATTGACAGGCAACTACCGATTCACAGTCGTGAAGCTTCATCTTCACAGGCTTGAACCAAAATTCAAGGCCTTAATATTTTCTGCGCCAATTTCAAATTTTGAAATATCTTTAGGCATGAACAACTTTGATAGGCGTGAATAACTTTTTACGACCTTGAAAACTCTTTATGTGTCTTTGACCTAAAATCATTCTAAAATAATTCACGGGCATGAATACATATCATAGGCGTGAAATTATTTAATGGTCATGAATGAATGTTCACGGGCTTGAAGATCCTTTCTGGGTAAAATTCATACATTGCCTTGATCTTGTTCACAAGAGTTAATAATAATCATGGGCGTGAATCCCTGTTTTGAAACAAAAACTTAAACACAAGTTAAATAATCATTTTTAATAAATTTGCTTTGGATTTCAATTACATCATCAAAATCATTATAAAGACAACACATTTATTTACCAAAGTAAATAAAAAGAAATGAAACAATGGAAAATTCTAGATTTTATCTACTTGGCAATTTCCTATGGCATTTAACATAATATCTTCATATTATTTAATAACTAAATAATGATTTCCTATTAAAAATCCTCTCCATCACACACCATGGCCAGCCATATATGCTCCTTTATAGAATAGGTGGGTCCCACAACTTTACTTAATTGCACTTTGGCCCAAAATTTTCCTTATTTATATTTTGACCCTAAAACTTTTTGGAATTTATTCTGTCTATTCTGTTTAGATTCAACATCAATTCTGAGGAGTGAAATACCTTATTTTAGGTTTTTTTATCATTTAAAAATAGTTTTAGGTCAATTTTGAATCCCAAACAGTGGATTTCCAAAATTGCCCCCCAAAATTGCCATAAATTATAATTTTGTCATTACTCTTATTTTCAGTATTCCAAAATATTTTTCAACTCTTTCTTTTCACCATAATTTCATATAAAATTAACTAACTTAATCCACCTAGGTCTAGGTCATAAATTCTTAAATTAGCCGAACTGCTATATTCCTGGCAGTGTAATTAACACCGATATTTTCTAAGACAGTATCTCAAAAGTGGCCAGGTTGAGGCTCAAAAATTCTTGAGTATTACACTCTACCATTCTTTGTATATTTCAATAATCTATTGAACCTATTCATACTTCAATTAATGCTTCATCAATTACTATAATTCAATATATCTATATATTATCTACTGTTCTATCTCACTATCTACTACTCTGTTTGCTAGGATATTACAAGTAATTATTGAAAAAATAGAGGAAACTACACCGAAATATCTGAAAAATTGTTAATTAGGGTTCTACTGGTTTAGGTGGCCTTACGTCTTCCCAATCCCTAGGACCGCCATATCTCCTGAAGTGGGGATGTGACATTTTGATCTAAAACTCTCCAAATGGCCAATTCTCTTTAAGTCAAATTATTGACTTTGGATGCTAATTTTTAATTAATTAGGCTTAATTAAGCTTGGACTTGCTAATTATCACAAACTTGCCATTTTTCCTAAGTTCATTTTTTTCACCTATCTTCCATATGATCTTTAGACACTTTTTTAAATCCATTTTTATTTGAGAATATTTTTATGGTGATGTGGGAAAAAGAAGTTTTGAAATCAAAGTTCTATAGAATTTATTAAAAATAAAAGATTTTGAGATGTGCAAACTAGGTATCTCACCTAAGCTTACTTCCTTATTTTCACTAATTCATTAGTTAATTTGAGCTATTTTAATTCCAAATTAATTTTTCTACGTTACCTCATCATCTAATTACAATTTCCCTCTTTCAATTTTATTATAAGAATTTCCAAAATTGTTTAGTAATTCTGCTACCGAGTAGCTATCCATTCAGAAATTTCCTAAGTCCTCTTAAACAAAATAGTGAATATTACAATTCAGATGAGTTATCGTTGAATTTAAGCTAGGATTCAAGTCAAATCATTAGTTGAATTAAGATTTGCCACCTCTAAATATTTAAAAAAAAAAATTATCTCTTAAAATGTAATTTAATTTTGACAAAATCTTAGTATGCAATTTTCCTTTTACTTCATTAAAATGAGATATTACAATTTGATTTTTTGGTTTCAGAAATTATTTTCTTTTAGGTTTCTAACCAAAATATTTTGAGAAATGTCAATTTTTGTTAGTCTCCACATATTAATTTTGCCTAATTTTCTTAATTTCATTTATTCATGTCTTTATTTCGTTAATTATTTTTCTTAGTACTCTTGTTTTTAGTATTTTTATTTTCATTTATTCTATTCTACATGTATCAATAATTTTCATTGCTTGTTGAGAATTGAAAGTTCATAAATTGATAATTTTGATTTGAATTAATCACAATGAATAAAGAAACTAAGGACATTCAAAAAATAGACATTACATTTAAATTAAAGGCAATTGAAAGGAAATTCCAAACTATAAACTTGTAATTAGGGAGATCATTGATCGAATAGAGAGACTATAAGGTCCGACCAAGAGGCTATAACGTTCGGCCACGAGGCTGCAAATTCCAAATACTCCAAATACACCAAGGCAAGCAATGAAATCTAAAGAGGAGCTGGTCAAGGAATATTATAGGAGAGTTTTTGAGAAAATTAAAGAAGAGCATGAGAAATGGAAAGTCAATATCACATCCCGAATTTAGGGACATGATGGTCCTAGGATGTGGAACTACTTATGCTACCAACACTCATAGAACCCTACTATAATCTTAAAATCATTTCCTGATATGTCAATTCTATATTTAATTTTCTCATTTCATATGTCATCATCACTTAATACTATCATAATCACATTATATTTAGCATTTTAGATGGTAGTTATAAGTAATATTTATATATCAGTTTTACTCAACACAAGCTTATAATATTACAACACCATGGAGCCATTAGATAACAAAAAGGAAGGTACACTATAGATTTTTACATGACAAAATTTATTAGTCCCAATGAAGGAAGAAGAAAGTTTTGGAACCACCACAACTACTCCTAACCTGAAAAATGTTAAACCACTAAAAGGATGAGTATAAAATACTCAGTGAGTCAAATATATATTACTATACATTTAGGCTAGGTAGTAAGGCAAGTAGTCAAATGGATAGCCAATAAGAAAACCAAATGAAATAGGTCAATGGACTGCGCACTAAATGTCTAACATATGAGATAAGAACAAGAAGAATAGATAAATAATGATAGAACAAATAGGTACAAGCAATATATCTCAATAAAAAGGGCAAATGGAGTCGATAAACTAATGGAACAAGTAAACATATAAATATAATAGATGTTGGGCCTTAATCGCATAATTATCATATATTATAGTCACGTAGTATATATAAGGTAGATTAGACCTTATGGCTAAGACGTTACCCCTTTCTAGCAAGGGTTTTATATATATATATTATGCAAAATGCCGTTGATTTTTACCCACAACCTCATCGGTAACGTAGCTTTATCATATCAACACATAAATAGATAAAAGGAATCAAATATGGTAGCAAATGGTTAATAGAAACAATAAACTTTAATCACATTGTTAACATATTCAATAGGTTCACATTTACCATTCAATGAGTCAAAGAATCATATAACAAGTGATTCAAGCAATAAAACTTTGGTTAAACGCCATTAGGCTATAATATGGTTTAGGTACTTAGCGTGCCAAAGAAATAGGTTTATGCTGGCGATATTGATACCTTTCAACACAGGCGAAACTGATAGCCATTAGGTATGCTAGTTCAAAATGTAAAGGACACTTTGTCAAACAATTGATATGCAATACTTTGGCATTAAAATGGTAGCGTTTAAGGACAATGTCAAGTATGCCAATGAATCACATTTCAAGACAACAATCAATTCAACACAAGGGACATTTCAAGTCAAATAGTAATTGTAAGGCCTCGCCCGAGTACCGATCTGGTATGTCAGGAATCAGAATGCTCATTCGGGTTCGATCTCACAATTGAAGCGACTATTGCTTATTTTTTTATTTTGAAAATTTTGGTTTTTAGGGAGTCGCTACCTTAATTTATTTTTAATTGGAAAAAGTTAAGGAAAAAATCTATAATTTGACTCCAATTTAATTATCCCACAGAAAAAATGCACTAGTCTTTAAAAACAAAGAAAATTCGGGGACTAGGTTTTCAGTTTATCTAATAAAAAGTTGTTTGGCTTATTAATATAAAGATAACTTAAAAAATAATGTCATGAACAAAAACAATATAATTGCATGATTGAATGAATGAAATGACCATTAATATAAAATAAATATAAAGAATAAGTAATTAATAAAATAAAAAGGCAAAAAGTAAATAATTAATTACAAATAAAACTAAACGTAGGGGATATTTTCACTAGCCCTTATGAGATTATAGGAAAATCATACATTCCCCAAAATAAGAAAGAGAAAGAGCAAATAAAAACTAAAAATAAAGAAATGGAAAAGGAGGAGTTGTTATTTATTTGGATTTGATGCTTTAAAATAAGCAGGCCTGCATATCCCTTTGAATGAGAATCAAAATTCACGCAGTTCTTCCTTTTTGTAAAGGAGTTAGTTTGATTATTTCGCCCAATTTATCATGTTTTGTTTATTAGATGCTTTACCAAATTGAAAGAAAAAGAGAAAGAGTTAGGTGTTTTACCTTGCGTCTTCTTGACTTGGGAATGAAGGACGGGCAGAGAAACTTGCTAGATCGAAGTTTCACTTTTCCCAATGCTAAGATATCCTCCATTTTATATTAACTTCAAACTACCTCCAATTGAACTAATCCCAATTCTAACAAACTAAGACAATTTAAAATTATAAAAGCAAATTAAGCACCAATTCGAAATCCAAATGGGGATTAAAGTGGGCGAAAAAACCAATGAAGGTGTCGCCTTAAAAATGCTTTACAGAGGAGGAGTATAGGAATGAATAATAGGATAACCATCCACTAATATTCAAGGTGTCTTTCAAAGGTGGGATAGAGGGCTCTATTTATAGGCTAGGAGGTAAAGGAAGAGATCACAAAGTTCCAATGTGGGATTTTAGGGTGAAAAGTTGATTTTGGATGAGTCTAGGTCTACGATACCATAGAGTTCTTTGCGGTGCCTCAGAGCCTCTCTGTGGTATTGTAGAACTTTTTTCCTGGTATCATAGAGCTCTTTTGCAGTGCCGCAAAGCTCTTCTGAGATCTTGACCAGCTTCTTCTAATTTTTTGACCCGTTTTAGGCCTTCTTTGCTTCCTAGGAATCCTAACTTCTTATTTACGATGTACCCCAGTCCAAAGGTGTTGAAATACGGGTTCACAAATGCTCCTCATCAAAATCACCTTGTTTGTAAGGTTATTTTACTGATAGTGAACATGGGAAAAAACCTATGTTTTGAATGAAGTGAGCAGTCCTAAGTCTGATCCAGGCAATTCATTGGAAGCCTAAGTCTGTTATAGAAAAATCTGAGTGATTCTTAGAAAACCTATTGTGTGATGAAGTGCAACTTTGGTGCCTAAATAAGGAGTGACTACCTTCATTTTCACTCATCTTTATCATTTGTTAAATTTCACTTCTCTCTCTAAAAGTCAAAAGCTCTAACTTCTCTCTAAAATGTCTTCCTTAACAAGTAGCTGTCACACACATAGTTACCAGCCCTACGAGAGAATAACTCCCCAGATGATTTTCTCCTGAAGCAACATTATTGAGGTATATTGCCATTTTTCCCCTCTTTACTATTTTGAGGTTAGATAACATAATACACACAATAATTCATTTCAGTACTTGTAAGTCAACCTTGCATGTTCATTAATTAACGAAAAAAATAATTAATTAAATACCTTTTTTTTAGACAATAAGCATATGATTAAGAGGGGGTAGATCAAACATGTCCTTTTTAACTTCCTTTTTGGCTGGGATTGAGCAAGTTTAGAATATTATCTAACCATCCGGTTTACTGGGTCTACTATTACTTGGTTATTCTCACAAGGGTAATCAATCGCTATTGAGAGCTCTAGCTGAGAGATGGTAAGATACGATCAACGCCTTTCATTTTCCATGCTGGGAGATTATTGTCACTCCTTCTGATTTGTTAATGCTGACAGGATTGCAATTCAAGATTCGTCCTTTGGAGTTTTATCCATCCTGGACAAACCTTTCTTCAGAGACCATGGTTGACCTACTTGGCATTGACCCACCTCGCAGGGATCCATACATTCCACGTTCCTGGTTACGTGGTCAGATAGAACTTTTGATACATCTTTATGTACAAACCACCGTTGAACAGGCTGCTCAACTTGTTATCTTGATGATATTGGGTTATTCCTTCTACCATACACGAAGAGATACCATTAACCTGAACATCCTTCACTCTTTGGAGGATCTATCAATGATTCACGAATTCGACTGAGGAGGCTCAGTCTTGTGTGTCATGTACCGAGAGATGTCTGACTTCTCACGGGGAGTTTTCTCTGGCTTAGGCGGGACTCACATAATCTAGGAGGTATGAACCTTTCTCTTTTTTTTTTTTTTTTTTGCTCTTGGATGTCATTGTTAATTGTCATCTATTTGCATTTATGGGCTTACGAGTATTTTCCCTTTCTAGCTCCCCCTCTAAGGGATGGTGTTGTTATTCGCTTCCCAAGCAATCACACATGACATTCACAGAATCAGGCTCCTTACTCAAGGCCAGGTTTTCGTGGAATTCATGCATTTTTCTCTCACTTAGAACCATCACAGGTATATACATCCATTTCCTTCTTTGATTGCCTCATACATTTTCTTTAACATCAAAGTTTTGCCCCTATATAGGTGCATTGGACTCCATTTGTTAACAAACTCCACTTGCTTACCCTGAGAGTTGAATCTTGCATTGCCCTGTCTTCTCGCAGACTTCTCCTATGATTCCAGTCTGTTTGGATGTTCTACCTTGGAGAGAGAGTTCGTAGGCAGATTTCTAGAGAGAGGATCGTCCCTATTAATCCTCCTATTGAGATGCATTATAGACTACAAATTCAAGAACAAGATACATTAGCTGTCGGCATACCCATAGAACCCTACTTAGATCTTGAGGCTGATTATACAGACTTTTGTCACAGATATTTAATGCCAGGTATTCCATTTTTAGATAGACCAGTTGTGTCTTCTCATAGGAGATCTATAGTTAACTCAGCTCATCCTCCTTCTGTTGGGACGAGTACTGGAGCTAGCCCTAGCAAGACCGCAGGGAACTCAACTGATGGATCTCTCCTCAAATCCTTTTGGGTTGCTGAAGAGATAGAATATATTGCAGCTAGTTGCAAGCTAGTGAACTATGAGATCCTTCATGCTTTACCAATGGGTTACCAGCCACTTCCCGATGATATCACAGAGGTATGCACCTTTTAACCCTTTAACTTGTCATCGAAAATGATCATATAACATGCTTCCTGACTTATCTTATATGCAAAATCCTATAGATTAAGCTCGTCATTCTCTTGAGATGATTCATCGATTGAGAGGAGCTTTGGCAGTATCTCTTACTATTAACTCCTTCACCGAGGATTAGGATAAAGAGACACTAACACAGAGGAGGAGGAGAGCTACGCGCGGTGACCATTAGCTTCAATTTATGTCTCCTGAAATGTCAGTTATGTAACATAAAACTATGCCACGTATTTTGAATGTTATACTATGATGTGCTTTAAACACTGTGGCATGATATGCTATAACACCTCAGTTAAAACCTAGAACCTAAACAATAAAGGGGTAACCTGGGGAAATTTTAATCTGACTTAATTGTTGTGATTTGCTATGTGTTTCTGCTTGAATTTGATATATATGCATGTTATATGATGTGTTTGTATGAATAGAGGGGGTTTAAAGGCTGTTAGGAAGCAATCGGGAAAAATTGAGTTTTTGGTGAACTGAGGGCAAAATGGTCATTTCACACCCCTTGAGTCTGTTATGGAAATTAACATTATTTGATGATAAAAGAGAATATCATGACATGAAAATAGAGGTTTAATGATCAAATGAATTATTGTTGGAAGATTAAAGCCGGTAGAAAGTAATTCCGAAAAAAGCTGCTCGGAAAGGGTTCCAATTCAAACTAAGGGTAGTTTAGTCTTTTCCTTTGGAATATGGACTTATTTGGTATATGCAAGCCTATGGTATCATTTTAGGCTAACCTAAATTAAACCATTGACTGAAAAGATCAAGAATTGAATGGTTAGTAAGCTAGGTTTCATAATTTTTACCATAAGCTCAATGTATAGGATTATGCCATTGATATTTAGTTGGATTTTTCCAACCTCTTCATCTTTCTTAGCCAATTTTTCAACTAAACTTTCTCTTTCCTCCATTTTCAAGTTTTGGCCATCATTGTTCTATGCCAAACCAAGTTGTTTTCTTTCATTTCTTGAATCAAACTTGTTAATTCCATCATTCTAAACACAAATCTATCCTTAGATTCAAAGAAAAATTGAGAAAAATTGATAAATCAAAGCTTTAAAGTTTTCAAATAACTATTGGAAAAGTAAGTGATTTTACCATTCTTTTAGTTTAATTATGTTCTTAAGATGTTCTTTGATGTTAATTAGTATCAAAAATGTGTTTAGGTTGGAAAAAAATCAAAAAGTTGGAAAGGAAACCCTAATAGGAAAAGGTATGATTCAAAGATGTTATTTTGATGGAATTTTAGTTCAAATGTGTTGTATTTGATGCATATATATTTAATTAGTGGTCATTTAATGGAAACAAATCTATTTGGTTGGTTTTTCACCTTGGCCGAAACTTGAGGTGCTTAAGGAAAATGTGATGCTTTGATGTTTAATAGGTTTAAATGGTTAAATGTTATGTATTTGGTGTATATGTATGTTGTTTAATTGATTGGTGTTGAAAAATGAGTGAATGGAATGAATTCTAACTAGGTTAAACCATATTGAGTTTATAGGTTTAATGTGTTAGGTTGAAGTAATTAGGAAGGAAATGTTTGAATATGGATTAATGATGTATACAATGCAAATGTATAAGTTTAGATATGGAAATGGTGTTTGATATAAGTACTTGGAAGGTAAACTTGGAATTTGATGTATGTTTGATATGGAATATTGAAATGAGTGTATATAAGTTCTTAATTTGGCTTAATAGCGATGAATATATGAAATGTAAGTCAAATGTGGTGATAAAATGTGTTTAATGCATAAAGGAATGAAAAAGTGTCAATTGTACAATGTGATGTATAGTGTGTATGCTTTATGTCTTTTGATGTGTATAATGTGTTTTGGAATGTATTTGAGTCTTACCAGAGTGTTATATGTGGAAATAGGTGAACCGTCGGGTACTCTAGCTGGGAGTGTCGAACGGCGGGCCGATTAAGGCTACCGAACAATGTTGGGGGATAAAGTAATCATTTGGTATAAAAGGTGAGTCTATATGTATAATCATGCATGATTTGTATCATATATGCTATGATATGTCATTTGGAATGATAAACCAGTATTTGTTATCTTACAATACCTACAGTGCATTTTGACCCGTAAATAAACCTACCAAAATGACCTAAATTTTATCTGTCTATAAAATAAAACCTGAAAAGCCAATTGAGTCACCATTTGTCCCATTCTTCTAGTTTTTCCATAAGCTTTCAAATGGTACCTCATGGTCTACCTAAATCCATTGATAGCATAGTTAACCAGAAACTACTCAAAAATTTCAAAACGAACCTGTAATGGCTAGTGTCAATTGCAGCAGCACAATTGGGCCCCGCCAACTATTTTTTTGACTTGACCCCAATTTGTTCTATTATTAATTATGGATATATATATATATATATATATATATATATATGATTGTTCTACAGTTATAAGAGTTATATTTATGCTATTTTTATTGTTATATGAAGACACACCCATATGGTATTATAACAGGGCTACCTTTATGGTGTAACAGGTAATTCCATCGACCGTGTGCACACTGCTATTCATTGGACCCTTGCTAGGGAGGCGTGTCATATTCTCTAACCATAAGGATTGATCTCCCTTACGTATACTAGATTACTGGATTATACACCATTGTGCAATTATAGTGCGATTGCACTTTTCACTGGACCCAATCCTGTTATATCATATGTGCATTTCGTACACTGGATATTTATATGGATACTTGTTTCACCTTTTATTTGTTATCTTATATTATTCTACATGCCATATATGAGCAACCATGGTATTATGAACATTTACTGCATTTTTATATATATAGATTCACTGAGTATTTTTATACTCACCCCCCTTAGTGGTTATTTTTTTTAGGACTGCAGTGAGGCTTGAATTCCATTGGCACTTTCTATCTTCGCCTTGGAATTTTGCTACTTGTAACATGTAATACTCGAGTCTCAAGATTATATGTAAATATTTGTATAGTATTAGAGATTTCATGGTACTGTAACTTAAATAGGGGCATATATATGTGTATAGTTTTATTTCTTATAGTTTTTCTTATAAATTATGCTATGGAAGAATATAGTTTGATATACAGATATATGTTGAGTTGATATTGGTGGTTGATATAGATATGGATGATAAAGATATATTGGAACTATTTACTTACATATTTTCAGTGAGCTATAGTCATATTTTAGAGGAGATGCTGTCAAAATTTCAATAGAATTATGAGCTATATTTGAGCTGAATATATGAATTGCTTTCCATGTCATATAGATAATTAGGTTCTTCGTGGTACTGGTAGCTTAGGCAACACCCGTACCCTAGAACCGTCAAGGCTCCTAGGTTGGGTCATGACAAAGGTGGTATCAGAGCTAAAGGTTTATTATAACCTATAGTGTTTGTATATTAATAACAATAGAAGTACCATGGAAACTAGGATTCTCTTATATCATCAAATTGATAATCTTCTTCATTGTTTGAAATTCTGCGTACCTATGATATAAACATTCTTATACGTGCTGCATTGTTTTATTTTTGACTTGTAATAGTGTACTAAGATGTTAGAAAGGGCAAATAGACGTGCTAGGCCTATTAATGAGGGTGAGTTCTATAGATCTAGTAAGGAAGTAGAGGTTGCTTCTAATACATCTATTGTATGGAGGACTCATTCTGAACCACTCTGGTCACGAAGACACACTGAGTCTGATCAGATGGATGATGCACCCTAGAGACAAGAGATGCGAGAAACGAGACAGGAAGTTTTACAGACCATCCAGACTCATTTTGCAGCACAGCTTGCAGAAGTACAGCAACCACCTCCACCTCCAGTATAGCCAGTGGTACAGCCTGTGATACTACCATTACCCTAGAGGGAACTAGCAGTATTACAGGGAGACAGAGTATGCAGGGTTATTCCAGAGGGTGGTGTAACTGTTAGGGAGTTTATGAGGCTACGACTACCTACTTTTGCAGGGGAGTATGGTACTGACCCCAGTGATTTTATTGATAGGGTTGACAGGATGGTTAGTACACTACCTTGTTCTAATGCTAGGACTATAGAGTTGGTGGGATTATTACTAGACGTAGAAGCTGCTACCTGGTTTATGGAGCATATTAATGAAAACATTCACAGTGATAATCCTATGACTTGGGGAGAATTCAAACAGAGAATGATGGATGAGTTTCTGACAGAGGGTTTAGGAGAGAGTAACATTGTGAAATTTGAACAGCTACGACAGGGAAACTTATCTGTTTTGGAATATGCCAGAGAGTTTAGAAGGTTGAGCAAATATGCTAGGAAGATTGCTCCTACTGAAGATGTTTTGATTAGATGATTCAGGAGAGGATTACATGCAACTCTACATAATATTCTGTTGGCTATGAAGTTTACTTCCCTGAGTCATGCTATTGATAAAGCAGCTCAGATGAAGGCTAAATACAAAGAAGAAAGGTCTGATAGGGAACAAAAGAAAAAAGAAAGAGGAGGAGAGTATCGTAGACCTAGAAAGGGGACATCTCAGACTTTTGCAATTAGACCTCCTCTTAGGCCAGTGCAGTCTTTACCACCTCCCAATCAGAGACAGGATTTAGGAAAAGGCACTAGTATGAGGCCTCCTATTTCTAGCTATTTTTGAGACCCTATTAGACCAGTTCAGAAGATGTCAACAGTGCCCACATGTACTTTTTGTGGGAGGAGACATTCAGGGGCATGTTGTATCAGGTCAGGAGCATGCCTTAGATGTGGACAATTTGGGCATTTTTACAAAGATTGTCATTTGCCCAGAGTTTCACAGCCTTCAGAGGCAGGATCATCCCAACCATCAGTACAAATGGGTAGAGGGAGTACAGGCAGAGGTAGACCAGCAGGGCAGAGTCTGTCAGTAAGACAGTCAGCAGCTAGTAAGGGCTAGGGGCATGTCTTTATAGTTACCCAATAGCAGGCCCAAGGATCTCATGATACAGTAGTAAGTATGATTTCTATACATGATATAGTGGCTTATGTATTGTTTGATTCGGGTGCAACCCATTCTTTTATATCACCTATTTTTGCTATGAAATTGGGGAGGGGTAGGAAACCTTTACATGTGCCCTTAAAGATAGCCACACCGATGGGAGATAAAATTATTATAGGGTATAAGTATGATATTAGTGATATGAGAATTTGTGATAGATCCTTGCCTGCGGAATTGATTGAGTTACCTGTATTGGAGTTTGATGTTATCCTTGGTATGGATTGGTTGATTGTTCAAAAGGCTTCGATTGATTGTGCAATGAAAAGGATAAAATTTTGACCCGATGGGCAGGAAAAGTTCATTTTTTAGGGGGAGGCTAACGGTCACATAGTGGGGTTAGTGTCTGCAGTACAGGCAGAGAAGCTGATGAAAAAGGGATGTATTGCTTATTTAGCATTAGTGGTTGACATTACAGGGGTATCTAAAGAGATAGAGCAGATTCCAGTGGTGAAAGAATTTTCAGATGTATTTCTAGATGATCTTCTAAGACTGCCACAAGACAGGGAGATTGAGTTTGAGATTGAGGTATATCATGGTACTGATCCTATATCCATTCCACCATATCGGATGGCACCACCAAAGTTGAAGGAATGAAAAAGTAGTTACAGGAATTGTGTGACAAAAGTTTCATTCGGCCTAGTAGTTCACCCTGGGGAGCACCAGTCTTGTTTGTAAAGAAAAAGGATGGGTCACTGTAGATGTGTATTAATTACCGGCAATTGAACAAGGAGACAGTGAAGAATAAGTATCCTTTGCCCAAGATTGATGACTTGTTTGATCAGTTCTAGGGGGCTTGTTTCTTCTCCAAGATAGATCTGAGGTCAGGATACCATCAATTATGGATCAAAGGTGAACATATTTCAAAGACAGCTTTCAGAACTCGGTATGGGCACTATGAGTTTTTAGTGCTACCATTCGAGTTGACAAATACTCCAACAACATTCATGGACATGATGAATCGGATGTTCAGGCCATTTCTGAATAAATTTATAATTGTCTTCATTGATGACATCTTGGTGTACTCCAGAAGTAGAGAAGAATATGAGGAGCATCTCAGAATCACATTACAGATATTGCGGGATCATCAGTTGTATACAAAGCTCTCAAAATGTGGGTTCTGGTTGATAGAGGTATGTTGTGAGCAAAGATGGTATAAAGGTAGATCCACAGAAAGTTGAAGCAGTTGCTAATTGGCCACTCCCACTACAGTCACTGAGATACGGAGTTTCCTTGGTATGGCAGGGTATTATAGCTTGTTTGTTAAAGACTTTTCCAGAATAACTGCACCAATGACCAAGTTAACTTGGAAACAAGTGAAGTTTCAGTGGAATGAGGAGTGTGAAAAGAGTTTCCAGACTCTTAAAACCTGTTTGACCACTGCACTAGTGTTAACTCTTCCTTCCGAGGCAGGCAGTTTTGCTATTTACTGTGATGCTTCGAGGATTGGTTTAGGTTGTGTTTTGATGCAAGACATGAAGGTAATTGCTTATGCTTCTCGCCAATTAAAGAAATATGAAGTAAATTACCCCACACATGATTTGGAAATGGCAGCAGTAATCTTTGCTCTGAAGATATGGAGACATTATTTGTATGGGGTGAGATGTGAAATTTACACTGATCATAAGAGTTTACAGTACATCCTACAGCAGAAAGAATTGAATTTGAGGCAAAGGAGATGGGTCGAGTTATTAAAGGATTATGACTGCCAGATTCTGTATCATCCTGGAAAAGCAAATGTGGTAGCAGATGCTCTTAGTAGAAAATCAATAGGGAGTTTATCACATGTGACTGCTTCAGAAAGACCCTTGGTACGAGAATTGCAGAAGTTAATGGCTAAAGGTTTAACTTTGGATTTGGAATCACAGGGACAGGAGATAGTATTGATAGCACAATTCCAGGTGAAATCCTTGCTAATAGATCAGATAAAGAGTTCCCAGAATAAAGATCCATAATATGTTAAGATCAGAGATTTGGTTCAAAATGGTAAAGCTCCTAACTTTTCTGTTGAGGGAGATGTGTTAAACTGTAAAGGGCGATTATATGTCCCATATATTAAAGGGTACAAAGAACAGATTATGAAGGAAATTCACTACTCTCCTTACACAGTTCATCTAGGAGTAACAAAGATGTATCATGACTTGAAGGAACTTTATTAGTGGCCAAACATGAAGGGTGATGTAGCAAAGTTTGTCTCCAAGTGTTTAGCCTGTCAGCAGGTGAAATTTGAACATCGGAAACCTTCAGGTTTACTTCAAGAGATTAAACTACCAGAGTGGAAATAGGAACAAGTAACGATGGATTTTGTAATGGGTTTGCCAATATCACAGAAAGGGTATAATTCAGTGTGGCTAATTATGGATAGATTGACCAAGTCAGCTCACTTCTTATAGGTAAAAACAACTTATACAACTGCACAGTATGCCCAGCTTTATGTGGACAAAATTGTACAGTTGCATGGTGTACCATCATTGATTATATCTGACAGAGGTACTCAGTTCACCTCTAAGTTTTGGTAGAAATTCCAGAAGGCATTGGGTAGTAGATTGCATTTCAGCACAACATTTCATCCTCAGACAGATGGACAATCATATAGAACTATTCATACATTGGAAGACATGTTGAGGTTGTGTGTGTTGGATTTAAAGGGCAGTGGGGATCGCTTCCTACCATTGATAAAGTTTGCATACAACAATAGCTACCATTCTACCATTGGAATGGCACCATATGAAGCTTTGTATGGCAGGAAATGCATATCACCTATATGTTGGGTGGAACCAAGTGAAAGACAATTAGAGGGACCAGATCTGATCAGAGAAACAATGGAGAAGGTTCTTATTATACAAAATAGGATAAAGACTGCTTTTAGCAGACATAAAAGCTATGCGGATCCAAAGAGAAAAGAGGTACAGTTTACAGTGGGTGACCATGTATTTCTGAAGATCTCTCCTATAAAAGGAGTGATGAGATTTGGAAAGAAAGGCAAGTTGTCACCAAGGTATATTGGACCCTTTGAGATTTTGGATCGGGTTGGTAATGTCTCATACAGACTAGCTCTTCCACCTAGTGTTTCACATTTCTATGCTATGGAAGTATATTCCAGATCCATCCCATGTGCTTTAACCCCAAGAGATTGAAATTGATGAAGCATTATCATTTGAGGAAATTCTAGTATAGATTGTGGATCATCATATTAGATAGCTTCGGAATAAGAGTATTCCAATGGTTAAAGTACTGTGGCGTAGCAGAAGTATAGAAGAGTGTACTTGGGAGAGTGAGGCTGAGATGAGGCACAAATACCCTCACTTATTTCATGAGTCAGGTTTTTATTCTACCTATAACCTTAAAGTAAATTCGAGGACGAATTTATTTGTAGAGGGGTAGAATGTAACACCTCAGTTAAAACCTAGAACCTGAACTATAAAGGGGTAACCTGGGGAAATTTTAATTTGACTTAATTTTTGTGATTTGCTATGTGTTTCTGCTTGAATTTGATATATATTCATGTTATATGATGTGTTTGTATGAATAGAGGTAATTTAAAGGCTGTTAGGAAGCAATCAGGAAAAATTGAGTTTTTGGTGAACTGGGGGCAAAATGGTCCTTTCACACCCCTTGAGTCTTTTATGGGAATTAACGTTATATTTGATGATAAAAGAGAATATCATGACATGTAAATAGAGGTTTAATGATCAAATGAATTATTGTTGGAAGATTAAAGCTGCTAGAAAGTAATTCCAGAAAAGCTGCTCGGATAGGGATCCAATTCGAACTAAGGGTAGTTTAGTCTTTTCCTTTGGAATATGGACTTATTTGGTGTATGCAAGCCTATGGTATTATTTTAGGCTAACCTAAATCAAACCATTGGATGAAAAGATCAATAATTGAATGGTTAGTAAGCTAGGTTTCATAATT
Source organism: Aleurites moluccanus (assembly GCA_948193065.1). Lineage (NCBI taxonomy): Eukaryota > Viridiplantae > Streptophyta > Magnoliopsida > Malpighiales > Euphorbiaceae > Aleurites > Aleurites moluccanus. The sequence continues at coordinate 5,951 of CANXYC011088202.1, read as the reverse complement.
TTTACCATAAGCTCAATGTATAGGATTATGCCATTGATATTTAGTTGGATTTTTCCAACCTCTTTATCTTCCTTAGCCAAATTTCCAACCAAACTTTATCTTTCCTCCATTGTCAAGTTTTGGCCACCATTGTTCTATGCCAAACCAAGTTGTTTTCTTTCATTTATTGAATCAAACTTGTTAATTCCATCATTCTAAACACAAATCTATCCTTAGATTCAAAGAAAAACCAAGAAAAGTTGATAAATCAAAACTTTAAAGTTTTCAAAGAACTAGTAAAAAAGTAAGTGATTTTACCATTCATTTGGTTTAATTATGTTCTTAAGATATTCTTTGATGTTAATTAGTATCAAAAATGTGTTTAGGTTGGAAGAAAATCAAAAAGTTGGAAAGGAAACCCTAATAAGAAAAGGTATGATTCAAAGATGTTATTTTGATGTAATTTTGGTTCAAATGTATTGTATTTGATGCATATGTATTGAATTAGTAGTCATTTAATGGAAACAAATCCATTTGGTTGGTTTTTCACCTTGGCCGAAACTTGAGGTGCTTAAGGAAGATGTGATGCTTTGATGTTTAATAGGTTTAAATGGTTGAATGTTATGTATTTGGTGTCTATGTATGTTGTTTAATTGATTGGTGTTGAAAAATAAGTGAATGGAATGAATTCTAACTAGGTTAAACCATATTGAGTTCATAGGTTTAATGTGTTAGGTCGAAGTAATTAGGAAGGAAATGTTTGAATATGGATTAATGATGTATATAATGCAAATGTATAAGTTTAGATATGGAAATGGTGTGTGATATAAGTACTTGGAAGGTAAACTTGGAATTTGATGTATGTTTGATATGGAATGTTGAACTAAGTGTATATAAGTTCTTAATTTGGCTTAATAGTGATGAATATATGAAATGTAAGTCAAATATGGTTATAGAATGTTTTTAATGCATAAAGGAATGGAAAAGTGTCAATTGTACAATGTGATGTATAGTGTGTATGCTTTATGTCTTTTGATTGTATAATGTGTTTTGAAATGTATTTGAGTCTTACCGGAGTGTTATATGTGAAAATAGGTGAATCGTCGAATACTCGAGCTGGGAGTGTCGAACGGCGGGCCGACTAGGGCTACCGAACCGTGTTGGGGGATAAAGTAATCATTTGGTATAAAAGGTGAGTCTATATGTATAATCATGCATGATTTGCATCATATATGCTATGATATGTCATTTGGAATGATAAACCAACATTTGCTATCTTACAGTACCTACAGTGCATTTTGACCCGTAAATAAACCCACCGAAATGACCTAAAATGACCTAAACTTTGTATGTCTATAAAATGAAACCTGAAAAGCCAATTGATTCACCATTTGGCCCATTCTTCTAGTTTTTCCATAATCTTTAAAATGGTACCTCATAGTCCACCTAAATCCATTGATAGCATAGTTAACCAGAAACTACTCAAAAATCTCAAAACAGACTTGTAATGGTGAGTGTCAGTTGCGGCAGCACAATTGGGCCCCGCCGACCTTTTTTTTTACTTAACCCCAATTTGTTATATTATTCATTATGGATATATATATATATGATTTTTCTACAACTATAAGAGTTATATTTATGCTATTTTTATTGTTATATGGAGACACACTCATATGGTATTATAACAGAGCTACCTCGATGGTGTAGCAGGTAATTCCATCGACCATGTGCACACTAGTATTCATTGGACCCTTGCTAGGGAGGGGTGTCATATTCTCTAGCCGTAAGGATTGATCTCCCTTATGTATACTGGATTATGCACGATTGTACTATTATAGTGCGATTGCACTTTTCACTGGACCCAATCCTGTTATATCATATATGCGTTGACTCGTACACTGGATATTCATATAGATACTTGTTTCACCCTTTATTTTTTTATCTTATATGATTCTACAGGCCATATATGAGCAAACATCGTATTATGAATATTTACTGCATTTTTATATATATAGATTCACTGAGTATTTTTATACTCACCCCCCTTAGTGGTTATTATTTTTTAGGACTGCAGTAAGGCTTGAATTTTATTGGCACCTTCTATCTTCGCCTTGGAATTTTGCTACTTGTAACATGTAATACTCGGGTCTCAAAAGTATATGTAAATATTTGTATAGTATTAGAGATTCCATGGTATTGTAACTTAAATAAGGGCATATATATGTGTATAGTTTTATTTCTTATAGTTTTTCTTATAAACTATGCTATGTATGAATATAGTTTGATATACAGATTTATGTTGAGTTGATATTAGTGGTTGATATAGAGATGGATGATAAAGATATATTGGAAGTGTTTATTTTCATATTTTCAGCGAGGTATAGTCATATTTTAAAGGAGATGCTGTCAAAATTTCAATAGAATTATAAGCTATATTTGAGTTGAATATATGAATTGTTTGTCTTGTCATATAGATAATTGGATTCTTCGTGGTACTAGTAGCTTAGGCAACACCCGTACCTTAGGATCGTTGCGGCTCCCAGGTTAGGTAGTGACATATACTTTGAGTATTGTGTCATATTATGCTATGAACATTATGTTATTTTATGCTATAAATGTAATGCCTTTCTCTTTTTTCCTTCTTCTCTCTTTTTTTCCTTCTCTTGTCTTTTTTTTTTTTTTTGCTTCACACAGCACCTCTGCGAAATTGCAGAGAAGTTTTGTGGTTCGATACAGGACAGGTCCAAAAAAAACTAATCTTTACACTATAAAAGCATTCCCTTCAAGGTAGTGTCACAACCCGTTTCCGGATTTCGACGGTCCTAGGATGCAGGAGATGCCAAATGGCGACTGGCACCCGTAGAACCCAGTATCACATTCATAATCTATAACCATCAATTTATTATTCATTTTACTTAATTATCATTCATTCTGTCATTCTGTAATTATTTTTGTAATCTAGTGCAGTTGGCCGTAACAATCATAATAACATGCCATATAATCATCATATACCATAAAATATCATCATATCCATATACATGTTCATATTCTAACTAACCCATATATACTCCATGGAGCAGCTAGATTATGAATACCAAAAATACAGAATTCAAAATATTTACATATATCAACAATGAGCAGAAATCCATTGGATGTCGGAAGATGGGATTCTGCAGTCTACTCCTCTCCTGAAATGGGTAAACAAGCAAAGGATGAGTATATAAGATACTCAGTGAATCTATATGTATCACCAATAAATATAATGGGTAACAAATGGAACAATGGTGTCAATAGTATTGGGATTTAGGCCGTTAGGTACAACGAAAAAATAAAAAATAAAATCCCAAACCAAGATCTCTATATTGATTAAAATTGAAGATTAATTAAAAGATCAAGATCTTTACCTTTGTGTTTGGAAATTTTTTCTTCACTTGATCACCAAGAAAGGGTTGTAGTAAACCACTATCTTTCCCACAAGATGAGGAAAGCCCGACTAGTAATCCACGCGAAGATCAAACAACAAGCTTTTAGGAAAGAGGTGCCAAAAATCCTTAGTTGCAAGCCTTAGGATTTTCAGTTTGGATGGAGAAGGAATGGTGGCCGAATTCTTTCTTGATTTTTCTGTCAATATTTTTGGCCAAGGAATGTGATTTATGACTTAGAGTTTTCTTAATTATGATCTCATCATATTTATATGGCCTATAATTAATTAGATTTTAATCTAACGGCTTAGATTAAAACAATAAGCCTAACGACAATAATACCATTAATGAAAGGTCAAACACACTCCTTTGACCATAGACTTATTGATCCTAATATTAACACAATCCAATGGTCCTAATTTAATTAAATACATCATATGTAAATAATTAAATTAGATAATTAATTTAATCATATTAAATTATTGCAAAAAAAATACCATAATTAAATATATGAATTAAATCTCATTTAATCATAATTTAATTTCCTCTTTCACTTATTGTTTGAAACACTTCTATGCATGTGATCTAATAGGTTCCCTAATTAAATTGCAACTTAAGTCCTTAATTATTTCCTTAAATTAATTTAGGAAACTCTTAAATGGAATTCCTATTTCCAAAATAGGAAATTTCCAAAAAAGGTAATCCTTGTCTAACAAGGATTATATGAATTAAACTTCTTTAATTCATAATCAATTCTCCAATTGAACCTCTCTAACTTAAATAGATCATGAGCAGTGTCTTGCCACACATCATGATCTCCAAGTAATCAGAAATTGCTAGTGGTAAGCAGAAACCCTAACACATGGACAATATTGTGCTACTAGTCCCTTCAAGCCCCTTTACCAAGTTCGGTTTAATGTATGGACATTGTGTTAACTCCACTAAGCTGGCTACATCACACTTAACCCGAACAATAGTTCTTTGTAATCCGAACATCATTACTAAAATGATTTCCTTAGAGACCATCTCTAAGTACTATCCACTTTGGCCAAAGATTTCCAGTAATATTCTCATACAAGAGGCATTAGGTAAAACCCTCCTTCTAACAGGAGTTATGATATCCTTTGTTGACTACTTAAATATCTACGACTGTGTCAAACTATACTCAATACCCACCTTTTAAGCAGACCCTTTGGGAGAGCTAAGCATGGAATTAAAGTGTAGCATCTTCACTCTAGATCACTCTTAAGCATCTCAAGTCTAAGGACATTTGCACATTTCCATACAGAGATATGTCATTAACATTGTTTAGATTTCGATATGACTATCTTGTGCGATCACTCCAATGTACTTACTACTCCTAGTAAGCATCCACATGCTATACTTAAACATCCCAATGTCAACATCTTTATGAGAGCAAATGATTTGATCAAATCAAATAATATACGCATGTGTTAGTCTTTCTAAATCAATAATATCCATTCTCATTGATTCTATAACTAGGGAAATTTAGGTTAAAACATAATTGCATATGATAAGCATCTCACTATCATGATGGCATCATGAATGCCTCCATGTTATATTTATACCATGGACTTTATTAAATAGTTATACATTCTAAAAACATCATTACAATGATTGTCTTTAGAGCACCTACACTAACAATCTCCCACTTGCTCTAAAGCCAATCACCTTTGTATCTAATACCATAAGCTAGTATATGTTTGTCGTACTTATTCTGGGATAATGGCTTTGTAAGCGGATCAGGAATGTTCTGATCAGTAGAGACTCTATGAATGGTTACATCATTTCTACCAATGATCTCCCTAATCAAATGGTAACACTGAATCACGTGTTTGGATCGTTGATGAGACCTTGGTTCCTTTGCTTGCCCAATGGCTTTATTGTTATCACAAAACAATGTAATTGGATCAACAATACTAGGAACCACATCAAGTTCTGTGATGAATTTCTTGATCCACACGGCTTCCTTTGCCGCCTCTGAGGATGCAATGTATTCAACTTTGGTAGTAGAATCAGCAATCGTCTCTTGCTTTGCACTCCTCCAACTTATTGCTCCACCATTAAGGATGAAAACATATCCAAACTGTAATTTACAATCATCCTTATCGGTTTGGAAACTGGCATCTGTATACCCATTTATCCTCTGATCGCCTTCTCCATAGACCAAGAACACATCTTTAGTCCTTCTCAAGTACTTAAGAATGTTTTTGACTGTCATCCAGTGACTGTCACCTGGATTGGACTGATATCTGCTCGTGACACTCAGAGTGTATGAGACATCAGACCTAGTACATAACATGGTATACATGATAGGTCCTATTGCCGAAGCATAAGGTACCTAACTCATCTTCTCTCTTTCATCTTGTATATTTGGACACATTTCCTTAGTGAGAGATATGCCTTGGGACATTGGAATGAAACCCCTTTTGGATGATTCCATGTGAAACCTTTTTAACACTTTGTCAATGTATGTACTCTGCGAAAGACCTAGTAGCCTTTTAGATCTATCTCTATAGATTCTAATAC
>CANXYC011088200.1:0-11014 GCA_948193065.1 Aleurites moluccanus | reverse complement strand
GTCACCCAGACTCCTGCATCAAAATCCAACCGAACAGCCCTGATACAAAACACTCTCCACTGAGATATACTCATCCAAAAATTCTGAAATTTTACAGGCATAATCTCAACACACACAGAAACATATTTCATGTTTACAACTTTAATAAATTCTGCCTCAGTCATTCCCAGAAATTACAAACACACACTGCATCCCTCCAGGAGTTCTCATTCGAACCAGCCTTGCTCAAATAGACACAGCTTATCACCTACTCAGAATCTTATCAAACCATTTTGCAGAATTATAGTTAAAACATAAATTAACAACTTTCATTTTACACTTTACCCAAATATGTCTTTAAGAGTAAGTAATGGCCCACACTGAATCCTGCTGCAGTTCAAGACAAAGTTTCTGAAATTTCCAAACTTCTCATTAAAATTTTAAAATTCTCCAAACAAAAATAAAATTGATAATTACACTTCAAAAAAATGGCAGATATTACAACTTATTTATTGATTCATTGTTACATTATTGTTCATTGGAAACTGGGTGAGCCTATTGAACATTTGATTGGTCCTTATTACTTTCACTATTTATTTACTATATTTGAATCCTATTATTCCAATTATATGTTTATATGACAGAACTATCTTTCGATAGGATAGTGGATGAATATCATCAGTATTATACACAATGATCATTATATTAGGACCTTTGCTAGGAAGGGGGTTATTATCCTAGCCATAAGGTCTGATCAATCTTATGTTATTATTAGTGGATTTGATATGCTACTGGATTGTAGCATTTTGTTGATGTGTTTACATGCCCTTTATTCTTTCATGCTTTGCTATTATAAGCCTAATGATTCATTGTTCCATTGATCACTTTGATTGGTATTTTATTTCCTATCTCATTCCTTGACTTATTGGACTTGTTATTTTCTATTTGATATTACCTTGATTATTTGGTAGGCTAGCCATTTGATACATTACTTTTATGTGTATAATGGCATAATTATGACTTATTGAGTATTTTATACTCACTCTTTAGTGGTTGAACATTTTTCAGGTCTGAAATAAGTTAGTGGTAGCGGTTCCAAATACTTCATTCTTCCTCTCATTGGAACTAGCAATATAATGTAATAAAGTTATGTCTTAAGAATATTTGACTCTTAGAATGCTCCACGACAATATCGAAATGGTTGTGTAACATTACTTATGGCATGGTTATGAATTAATAAATAAATGTTACATTGGATGTGAGTGTTAGACTTAATGATGAATATGTGACATATTACCTAGATATTTTTAAATGGTAATGGATTAGTATGATATTTTTTATAAATATGATGGATTGTAAAGATGAGATAGTAGAGTTATATAGGAGTTGGCAGTGTAAACTGTTCCCACATCTTAGGATCGTCATATTTCAATTTTGAGACGTGATAGTCTTGGAGAATACAAAGCATGTGGCTCAGTTGCTTGAATCTATTAGACAATTGCAAAAGGGGAAAATGGAGCCAACAGTGTTACATAAACACTCAAATTCAACATCAAAATCTAGTTCATCTCGAACCTTCACTCAGGTATCCAATCTGATTCCTAATGTGTGTCTACTTATAGAACATCAATTTTCAATTGCTACTTCCATGAGCCTAGCTCTTGGTAAGGGACTTTTGCCTAATTCAAAGTTTAAGGAATTGGGAGAGAGTAGTAATATGGTTCCTACACCTAGGGGTTATAATGTTCACTGGAATGGTAATTAGGTGAAGCTTCATCCACCCTATTTTGATGGCTCTAACCCTAAGAACTAGATTAGGAAATGCTAGAAATATTTTTGAATTTATGGGGTTCCTGATGATCAACGGGTAGAATTAGTTATCTTTTTCCTTGATAATACAACAAATAATTGGTTTCAAGGGTGGCAAGTTCAATAAGTTTACTTGGAAATTATTTGCAGAGGAGGTTTGTAAAAGGTTTAAAGAAGGGTATTTTTGAAATATTGGAGGAATTTAATAAGCTTCACTAGGACTCTATTGTCACTCACTACCAGGAGAAATTTGAAGAGCTCAAATAACTTAAGATCAAATACAATCTAGGTCTTACTGAGTAATATTTTATTTCAAACTTTATTAATGGCTTTAAATGATGAACTGAGCACCATGTTTAAGATGTTTAAACCCACTACTCTTATTCAAGCTTTTGAACCAGCTAAGTTGCAAGAAAAGTGCACTAATGCCATTCTCAAGAAATAACAACTCAATTCTAAGTCTCTTCTTTTTTCCCCTAACTCTGTTTGTCCTTCCACTCCACTTCCTACTAAATCGTCTATTGCCTCTAACATCAAACTGTTTACTCCACCACTCAACAATCCTTCACCACAAACACAATTCCTTAAGCCTAAGACCAATTGTTCAGACACTAGAAGACCTCCTGGATTATGTTTCAAGTGTGGGGATAAATATTTCCCTAGTCAGTTGTGTTAGAACAAGCAATTGTTGGCCATAAAAGCTAAAGATGAGTTAATTGATCAGCAACAATTTTCTGACCAGTCTACTGTTAGACAAAAGGAAGAGGAAGGAGAAATTTCTATTCATGCCTTAGATGGAAGTTCCTCAAGTAATACTCTAAGTATTAAAGGTTATGTTAGAGACAGGAGTATAATTATTTTGGTTGATATAGGTAGCATAGAGTTTTTTGGAACTCTCTGTAGCTAAAGAATTGCAACTTAAGACTATCAAAGCTTTTGCACTTTCTATTACTGTGGCTAATGGCCACAAAATATGGAGTAAGACTAAGTGTCCAAATTTTACTTAGCTGATGCAAACATGTGAATTTCTTTTCCAAATTAGGTTAATTCATATGGGAGGCTATGATTTGGTTTTAAAGGTTGACTAGATGAAGCAATAAAGTCCCTTTTTGTTTGACTTTGTGCCCCCTTCTTTGTCATTTAAGAAGGATGATACTCAAATTGTTCTTAAGGGTATAGTAGAGGAAGGGGTTTTGAAGCTTATTACTGGTAAATAGTTTAGAACTTTCTTTAAAAAGGTTAGTTTCATATGACAACACACCTTTTTTCTTTGAGGTCTAGCCCTACTATCACATCTTGTACCTTTTCTAATACATTGCAACAACTTTTTTTTGCGCAGCTTTTAGACTTCTAGCACCTTGTTTTTTAAATCCCTACCTCCTTACCTCCTTCTAGGTCCTAAGATCATGTTATTCCACTGAAACCTAATTCAAAGCCTGTCAACTTGAGACCTTACAGGTATCTTCACCTTCAAAAGGATAAGATAGAGAGGCAGGTGGCTGACATGTTGAGTTCTTTCATTATTTAGCATAGCCACAGTCCTTTTGCATCTCCAGTTCTCTTAGTGAAAAATAAAGATGGGACTTGGTGATTTTGCATTGACTACAGAAAATTAAATGCCATCATTATTAAAGAGAAATTTCATATACCTATTATGGAAGATCTCTTGGATGAATTACATGGGGCTTGCTTCTTTTCTAAGATTGATCTTAGAGCATATGCTATCATCAAATCAAAATAAAGCCTGAGAATGTCTTTAAAACTGCATTCAAAACTTGTCATAGCCATTTCGAGTTCAATGTGATGCCATTTGGGCTCACTAATGCACCAGCTACTTTTCAGGCCCTAATGAATCATATTTTTGCTCCATATCTTAGAAAATTTGTGCTTGTTTTCTATGATGATATACTGGTTTTTAGTTCTACTTGGGAGCAGCATCTATTTCATTTGGAGATTGTTTTCCAGCTATTGTCTTCTCACCAACTTGATGCCAAAAGGTCCAAGTGTTCTTTTAGTCAGACTGAAGTTAAGTATTTGGGTCATATAATTAATGCAGCAGGTGTTAGTACTGACTCTAAGAACGTTCAAATGATGTTGCCTTGGCCTAAACTTTCCACTGTTAAGGCACTCAAAGGGTTTTTAGACTTAACTGGTTATTATAGAAAATTCATCCAAGGGTATGGTCTTATTAGTAAGCGATTGACTAATATGCTTAAGAAGGATAAGTTTTCCTGGAGTCCTAAATCTGAGCAATCTTTTCTTACTCTTAAATAGGTCATGAGTTATGCTTCTATTCTAGCTCTACCTGATTTCTCTAAGCCTTTTGTTTTGGAAACTTATGCTTCTAGCAAAGGCATAGGTGTTATTCTTATGCAAAAGGGTAAGCCTCTCTCATTCACCAGTAAAGCTTTGAGCCCTCGCAATCAGACCCTTTCCATTTATGAGAAAGAATTTGTAATAACCCAAATCGAACCATAAGACGATTAAGAATAGTTTTAAGAAAATGATCAACGAAAATTGAATTATTATAAATTATAAAAATTGTATTACTTAGAATTGATTATGGATAACTTGAGTTAGGTGACTTAGCATCATGGAAAAAATAATTAGAGGATTAAAAAGGAGTTAGAAAGAGTGCTGATTAATTAAACCAATTAAAAGATTTAAAAATAATAATTTAAAACTTAATGTTTGAACACCCTTCGATATATGATTTTTAATAAATTCTAAAGAAATATTTTATCTAATTAATGGATGAGCTAAAAATAGAATTGAGTGAAATTGATAAAATTTAAATGCATAAATAAAGAATTAAAAGAGATAAAAAAAAAATAAGAAGAGGAAAATGACAATTTTATAAATTTTGAGAAATTGGTCAAAATTAATTTGATCAATAATTAATAATTAAAAAAATAAAGAATAAATGGAGCAAGGATGACCAGCCAAGTGGAATAATTTCCACCAAAATTAAATTGCTTTATTTCAACTAAATGAATAAAGACATAAACTAGGCTAGGTTATTTTTCTTTTTTATTTTCCTTAAATTTTCTTTGTCTAAAATTTTTATTGATTATTAATTATTATAAATAAATATAATTAGAAAAATTATCATCATCTTCTTCTTCCTCTTCTCTTGTCTGAAAATTCTACTATAAAATTCTTTAAAATTTTGCTTCACCTCACTTACTCAAATCACCTCTCCATCTTCATCAATTTTCATACCTCCATCTCCAAAGCTTATTTTCTTCATCAAATTTGTAGATAGTTAAAAGAAATTTTTCAAAAGGTAAAAACCTTAACTTGTCTCATGTTATGATTCAATAAGTTTTAATGTTAATTTAGATGTTTAATTAGTGAAAGAAAATAAGATTAGAAGTAAATCTTTGAAAATTTGGAATTTCCTATGACTTGATAGAATATTAGAATTGACTTTTTATGTCTTTAAAGTTGGAATATGAAGATTCTTGAAATATTAAAGTTGTATATTTATATGTCTAGATTATTTTTCTTTAAGGAAGTTTTGTCAAATTCTTTCTTTGTTAAGAGATATAGATCACTGAGTAAAGCTGACTCATATTAGAGTTTATGCTGAGAGACCCTATTAAGTTTTGTAATTTTGAGGACTCTAAAGGTCATATTTATGAGACACTCAAAACATGAAAAATCTTATCCTGTTCCTTAGATAAAATTTCGTAAAAACAGAACAGAATTTTAATATCTACATAAGGAGTTACAAGTGAAAAATTAGAGGTTGCTCGCATAGGAATTATAGGGTATATTGCAGGATGCAAAACTAATTTAGAAATTTCACTATAAATTGTATAGAGATTAGAAAAATATGATTTTTTGATATATTAGAGCCTGATATGTCTAGTTTATGTATAAAAAAAGAATTGAAACAATTGGATAAGTATAGAAGGATATATAACTAAGAGAATCAAGGCTGCCAATAGGATGAAAGTTGAAATTAACCCTAAGATTTGGAAATTTTAAGGAAATTGATTAATTTGATTTTTAATTAATGTAGTTCTTATCAAATTGATACTAAATTATATTTAATTATATGTGTTGCATCTAAAAGGGATGACAAAGAGGTTCATGATCACCTCTTTTGTCTTTGTTGAGTAGAGAAGGAAGATCGGTTTTGGATTTTTGCTTATAGAGGTGAGTAATGTATACATTACTTTACATAAATTTGTTGCCAAATTGAATTATTGAAATTATCTTGAAATGTCCCATTGTTGGCCAAATCATTCTTTTATATTTCATGATTATTTTCATGTCATTCATAGTTCCAAATGATTCCATTACTTGATATTCCATGATTGGTCAACTTGATTAATGAACCCCTAAATTTCATGAAAAATTGCCAAGATGGTCAAATAACCTATATATCATATCTTCATAATTGTTACCCCTAAATGATCATTGAATTTCTCAATGAGGTTATTGAATCTTATTGTTATGCTTAAAACCTTTAAAATGTTCCTTTCATTGTGACACCTTATTGATCCAATACACCTTGTAACCTAAGTCCATTAATTTTATTTCCTATTAACCCTTGAAAGGTGCTAAAGTTTATTCTCTAATATTTAATGATTAAGCACTTTACATGGCATTAATGAAATGATCGAAGTTTAATGACATTGTGCACAATGGTTTAATGACCTTAGATAGAAGGGAAAATGGTGGTTCTAGCCATGCAGTCTGATCAACCGTATGAGAGAAAAGCATGCTACCGGATTGTAGCCTCTGCTTAAATGATCAAATGATGATTCTGTCATTTATAATGATAATATGATACAATGTATATCTTAAATGACATTTTAATAAAACTTGATAATTGAACCAAATTGTCAATTGACCCTTACCCGTGAACGAATTATTAAATTACATCTTTCATATAAATCTTTACCTTACTACTGGCCATATTTGTTATTGTATTTTTTATTGATGCCATTACCTTTCTTGTGAGCTAGTTCTTTATCTAGCCTCATAAGTAAGGTAATATATATATTACTCACGGAGTTAACAAACTCACTCTTTTGTGGTTTAATATTTTTAGGACTGTTGTAGATAGTGGAGGTTCCAGCTTATCATCTTCATCCAAGCTTGGAACCAACAATATCTATGTATTGCCTCATATTTTTTTTCTATCTAGAATACTCCATGATAAACTGGTTCAGAATATTATTTTATGTAAATAAGTGTGTACAACTTTAAGATATGTTGAACTATAATATAAGTTTTAACAAATTGCATATGTAGGCATATGTTGGAAGTGATTAATTGAGGTATGTATTAGCACGAAGAATGGAAGTTGAGGGTGTAAGGTGAAATTTTAGAAGTGTTGATTTTCTTGCAGGTTGTGTATAATGTTTCATTGATTAAGTCATAAATTGGGATTATTATAGTTACAAGGGAGATTATAGCGAAATTTTTTTATAAAATTTGCGTAAAGAATTTATAAGTTATAAATTTGTAGGTTAGGATAGTTTCTACGGGAACTGGTAACCTTAAGCTAACCATTTCACTAGGATCATCATATCTCCAAATTGGAGATGTGACAGAATTACTGGCCATCATTTATACAGTGACAAAATGGAGACACTACCTAAAACATACTCATTTGGTTATGAAGATGGTTCAGGAAAGTATTAAATTTCTGTTAAACCAAAAATTGAACAGTTATGTTCAACAAAAAGGAATCACTAAATTACTTAGCTTGGACTACAATATTGATTACAAGAAAGGCATAACCAATAAGATGTTTGATGCACTCTCTAGGAGGTTTCCACTTGACAGTGAATTGTCAACACTTTCTTGTCATGCCATTTTTGCATCCGTGCCCTTATGGATGTAAGAAGTTCCGCAAAGTTATAGTACAAACCCTACTACTCTTGAGGTCACAGTTATCCTTTATACTGATTCCAATGGTAAGCCTCATTTTTCTTTTCATCAAGGCTTAATAAAATATAAAGGTAGGTTGCATATTGGCATGGATACTACTCTTAGACAGAAATTGATGCAAGTAACTCATGATAACATTAGAGGTCACTTTGGCCTCAAGGGCACTTATGAGATAGCCAAGAGACACTTCTATTGTATAGGAATGAAGCAATATATCTCTGCTTAGATTCAATGCTATGATGTTTGTCAGAGATGCAAGGCTTAGCAAGTTCCATATCTTGGCCTCTTCCAACCTTTACCCTTTCCAGACTAAGCCTAGGCTCATATTTCAATGGACTTTATTGAAAAGCTTCCCAAATCTGCTAACAAAGTTATAATTATGGTGGTGGTTGACAAGCTTACAAGGTATGCTCATTTTATTGCTCTCACTCACCCTTTTACTACTGCAAAAGTGGCTGCTCTATTCTTGGATAATGTTTATAAATTGCATGGGTTACCTAGCACCATTATTTCTAAGAGAGATAAGGTCTTCACCAGTCTTTTCTAGCAGGAACTATTCAAACGTTTATATGTTAATCTCTCTCATAGCACTACTTACCATCCTCAAATGGATGGTCAAACAAAAAAAGTTAATTGGTGTCTTGAAACTTACCTAAGTTGTATGACATTTCATAAGCCTGGTTTGTGGTTCAAATTGTTGGTTATGGCATAGTATTGGTATAATACTTTTTTTCATAACAATCTTAGGTTGTCACCTTTTCATGCACTCTATGGCTATGCTCCTACTCATCTTCAAAATGTTGTTGTTCATGTGCCTATAGTGGTTAGGGTTGAAGCCTTATTGCAAGAAAGGGAGCACATTCTCCAATTACTTAAGAAAGGGAGCACATTCTCCAGTTACTTAAGCACAACTTATTGGATGCTCAGAATAGGATGAAACAAAATGCAAACAAGCATAGGGTTGACATAGTTTTTCAAGTAGGAGATTTGGTATATTTGAAACTTCAGCCTTATAGGCAAAGTTCTATGGCACTGAGGAAAACACTCAAACTATCTGCAAAGTATTATAGATCCTTTAAGGTCTTAGCTAAGGTTGGGCCAGTAGCTTATAAGCTGAGGCTTCCCTCTTCTTGTCAAATTCAACCAGTTTTCCATGTCAGTATTTTAAAGAAACATGTAGGAGCCAATCATCCTGTCCAAACTTCTCTTCCTGCTACTGCTAAAACATGGGAGTTATTGGTGGAACCTCTTACTAGTCTCAACCATAGAACTATTACTCAAAATAATGTTTTAGTGCCTCAAGTTTTGATTCAATGGGTGAACCTTTCTCCTGCTAAAGCCACTTGGGAAGACACAACCTTTATACAGTCCCAGTTTCCTTCACTTATCCTTAAGGATAAGGATCGTCTCTCTAGGGAGGGAATTGTCACAACTATCATAGTAGGTCACAGATTGGTGACTTAAGCTCCCTCTTTAGGTTGTTAGATGATGAGCAACAACACAGTAGTTGCCAAAATAAATACAATGAATTGTAACAAAATTGTCATGCTGATTGATTAATCCAATATCTTCTTTAATCTTCTAATCCTCTATCTCTTATCTATATCTTCTCCTCTCTAATTCTTGTTTTTATCATTTTGTTATCTTCTCCTTTTTCACCATTCTTATTCTCTATGTTTTGCCATTGTTATTGTTATACTGAGTTTATGGTTATGAAAACAAATAATAAGTCTCAAATGATATTAAATTAATTTTGTAAAAATTTAATATTTATTATAGTGAATTCAATTGTTAGTTTATAATTATTTTAATAAAAAAATTACCTATTTCTTCTCAAATACCTAGTTTTATACATTGAGATTTGCTTATTAAAGTAGGTAGGCATTGTTTATTATATAAATTGCTAAAAAAATGAAGCTTAAGATTCAACTTTTGTTTGTGGCATAGCATTAGATTAATAAATATAAAGATTATTGAGGATGAATTAAGTTTTATAGACATTTCTTATTGAATTTTCAAAATATCAATTTCAAAAATTGTTGAAAGTAAGATAAGTTATAAGATGATTATCACACCCCAAGACCATTGGTGCGACGGTCCTAGGATAAGGGTAGGTATAAGGCCACCGTATACCCGTAGAACCCTTAGCTAACATGGATCAAACATATAACACATACTAGCATCATGCCAAACACCCATATCTTAAATATATCTCCTTAACCTGATATGACATTTCCTCTTGTTCCTTATCGATCAAAAGATAATTCTAACATCAATATGGAATAAGAGAAAGTCTACAATGCCATCCACGGCAACAAAAGAATAAACAACATCACACAAATCTATGGAGCTTCTAAGAGCATACTTCTCATAGACATTAATACATATATATATATAATTCAACTATTATCCAAAAATATTACATAAAAGAGTCTTCTTATGGAGAAGGAAATCAAGAAGCTCTGTCTTCAAGATTAACTCTCTCTCGAGTTAAGCTAGAACCTAAAATCTACAAAAGAGTAGTGAGCCTTCAACTCAGTAAGATATGAACAATCAGAATGAATAACATATATATAATACTTAAATAGCAAATCTTGAACATGTACCAGGGTATTAGAAAGAAATCTTAACATATACATTAATATCATAAGTGCTTACAAAGGGTAGCACTATCTAATCATCTCATAATACATAAATGAATATCAAATCATAATTCTTTTTAAGAACATAAATGTCTATAAAAATGGCATTATCAAATAAACATAATATATAACTGATATCATATCATAACGTTTGGGTAGCCTTGCTATCTTTACGTGGCACATATGCTTGCGCAAGCATATGCCTAGAGCTCGTGATCCCCACTAGGTGGAACACTGATACTATACCCTATCAGCCAGGTTTCCTCTGTGCACATTGGACCAATGAATTAACTCTCATTGAGAAAAGCGTTCTATAATATATGTTCTGTGATATACATATCATGTATTGGTTCAACAATAATTAAAAGTGATCAAGAGATCAGAACATATGAATAACATATAATATTAGGTATAACAAATGCTTATTAATGAACTTGGTCTAAGAAAAATAACCAAGTCATTATCAATATTCAAAGATTCTATTTAAGGAGGGTTTCAATAATTTGAACTCATAAATAACATATACATATATATGAATATAATATACTTTAGCAAAAATTTTCATATGGAGAATCATACACATGAAATGAAATCCACACTTACCTCTTAGCATCAAAAAGTTTTCTAGTCAAGCTCAACTCTTTCTCAAATCCAAAAGATCCTTAATTCCTTGA
>CANXYC011088076.1:0-38516 GCA_948193065.1 Aleurites moluccanus | reverse complement strand
TTTTTTTTTACTTTTATTCTAAATAATATATAAATAGTAAATGAGTCATTTTAATTAATAAATTATTATAATTTAATTTATTATATTATTACTTTGTTAAATTGATAATTAAATTTTTTTAATAAATATGTAAATTATATTTATTTATGGATAATTATTGAAATATTATAAATTAGTGAAGAATTATAATAAATTGTATAAAATAAATAAAAAAGAATATAAAAAGAATATTCTTTTTTGGTGTAAAAAATGGTATTAGAAATAGAGTTATGGTTAAAGATAAAATTACATTTTGATGTGATATAAACTGTAAAATGATGTAAAGTTAATTATATTTTAGTGTTGTGAGTTGGAGATGACCTAAGAAGCTTCAATATTATTATGCATTTAATAATCTTCCTTCTATACCAGAAGCACCCATATTAAGTATTAAAAAAAAGTTAATAAAAAAAAGTTAATAGTTAATTTATTAATTTATGATAAGTTTTGTCCAATAGAATAAAAATATTTGTAGAAGAAAAAAAACCTTAAGAGTTGGTTAAAATATCTCGCTTATTGATTTTTGCCTACCCAAAATAAATGAGTTATTCATTCTTTCCTACCCAACATAAAAGGGTAAAGTGTGCAAATATTATATACCCAAAATAGCAAATCCATTGGCCCCTTTTTCTTGTAGCAAAACTTTCCATCATCACTGTCTTTAAATGAGAGAAAAACAGAGTTGATCCATCATCACTCCCTTTAAATCCAATTTTCTTTGCTAACCCATCTCTAAAATTCAGAAATGGAATCAAAAGCCTTCTCTTTTTCCATATCACAGAGACCCGCAAAGGGAAGAAAACATGCAATTGCAAAAGACTCGAACCCCATAAGCAGCAAAACCAGAATCTCTCCTGATCTCATCTTCCATATATTCATCCGGCTTCCGGTGAAGTCTCTAGTGCGATTTAAGTGCGTTGACAAGTTTTGCTCAACTATTATTACCGACCCATCTTTCGCCGCCGTTCATCAACCCCATCCCCGACCAGGCCTTCTCATCTCTTGCCCAATCCAGCTGCAATCGGCCAGACATTCTTCTCCGCTGGCCTGAACGGTGGTCCTGCCACTCACTGCCTAACTGTGTCTCCTCGGTTCTCTCGCTATACTACCCAGTCAATTTATAGTTTGTATGGATTTTGGCCTTTACGCTACCATTAGCAATCCCAGTATCAGGCAAGCGATTGCTCTGCCACTTGTATGTCCCAAGACCTCACCAGCTGTTTCCTCTACAACTGTTGCGTTAATTCATTTGGGTATGATCCAGTTTCTAACCAATACAAGGTTCTAAACTCATGGCGGAATTTCTCAATGGGAAAGACTGTATATCGGATTTTCACTATAGGTACTCAATCATGGCGGCTCCTCTCTGATGGTCTTGCTTACTATCCTCAAAGGGAAAGCTTTTGCATTAGTGGAATATATTTCCGGAGCTGGGTCCGTCTAAGGAACTCTGATGGAACTTTAGTGGCTTTCAATGTCCAAAGTGAAACCTTTCGAGATATCAAACTCCCCCATGGTGCCCCAAATTATGGGATGACATCTTGTTTGATTCAATTAGCAGGGCGTTTGGCTATAGTTAATGTTGGACTCAGTAGTGAGAACCAATTGAGTGTTTGGATGCTGGAGGACTACTGGAATGAGGTATGGATTCAGCACCATATCCCCTTCCCTTCTTCTTGGAAGAAAATGAACCAAACCTATTTTATTGTAGGCACCATAGCCACAGGGGAAATCCTACTGGCACCACACTGCTTATCCAAGCCCTTTTATGTGTTCTATTATGATATACAAAAATCCAATCTGAGAAGGGTGCAAATTTCTGGGCTTCCAGAATATGATACTTTTGATGTGTCTCGCAATACTGTTAAAGTCACCGGCTGTGAGGAAAATATATTGTTAATGGCTTGATTTCTGTAAGCTATTCCTCTTATCAAGCTTTGTATGTGTAGTTTCTTGCTGAACACCAGAAGAGTTTATGGTGATCTAGTAGCGGGTGAGAGATAGCCATAGATGAATTTTATGGTGGCAATTCTAATATGGCCAGAAGACAAGTTCATAATATAATTGCAGCAGTTGTATAGAGCTCGAATTCAACATGTCTCTCTTTGATCATTTTATTTCTATAAAGCAATAACTGTCTCATTATTAAGACGTCATACAAATTTCCATATAATAGGAGGGAATTACCCATTATAGTTACAGAGATGAGAAAACAGATTGCTACCTACAGAAAACTCGATTTCTTTAACATATCATCTGAAGACACCCAGTGAGTGATTTGTAATAGTAAAGCCTCCGTCAACCATTATATTAGCCCCACTAATGTACCTTGATTCTTCACTTGCCAAGAAGAGCACAGTATTAGCCACATCATTAGCTGTCAATTCCACCCCCTGCAAGTTAGCATTCTTCCCAGTAAAAGCACGAAAACCTGCCATAGCATCCTCTGTTCTCTCGCCCTCGGGCAAGTGAGACAAGGCCAAGTTGGTTGCAACTGCATAAGGAGAAATGCAGTTGACACGAATCCCATATTTTCCTAGCTCAGCTGCAACATTTCTAGTCAGTCCCAATACAGCATGTTTTGATCCTGTATATGCATGGGGACCCAAGCCACCTATGGTGCTGGCAACACTGCAGATGGAAACAATTGAACCCTTATTTAGTGGGATCATAGTTCTTGCTGCATGCTTCATTCCAAGAAATGTCCCCTTCACATTTACATCAAACACCTTCTCAAAATCTGATAAGTCTGCATTCCGGATGTCTCGACAGGGTGGACCTGACAACCCTGCATTGTTTATCATAGTATCCAGTGTTCCAAATTTATCAACTGTGAAATCAATGGCACGTTGAACCTCATCTTCTATTGTGACATTACAATGGAAATAACAAGTGTTTGGATCACCACCAAGGGATTCACAGACATTTTGCCCAAGGCTGTCTTGCACATCAACTATGCAGACTTTTGCACCATGCTTGTGGAATAGACGGGCAATGCTCTCTCCTATTCCAGTGGCTCCACCTGTGACCAATGCTACTTTCCCCAATAACCTGCAGGAAAGCAAAAAATGCATGAACCTATAAAATAAACTAATATTTACAGAAACTAATGCAATACATCAACTCTGTTACAGATTCCAAATGGAGAGGTAATGTAATGTAATAAAATCAAACATGCAAAAGATGTTAATCCCAATTACGTTTTGGTGCCAAAAAGTCCTCTAATACATATATGTATGCTAATAGTCTGCAATTCCCAAACAGGTGCCTTGAATAAACCAGCTCTTTGGATGTCATTTAGTAGCAGCAAATTACGAAAATTTACTTTTAAGCCAGCATATAAATTCCCATACATCTAAATTTTCAAACATGCAAGCACAAATGAACATCCATTGGAATGGACATAATTTATTAGTCAGGCCGTTCAATAAGGCAAATAACCCGACCGACCCGACCCGACTCGTGAACACTCCAATTTATCACTGTGCTCCCAACTCAGCCAATGGAAGCAATAAACTGATAATACCACCGAGATTTCATTCACCAATGAAGAAATCCCATCAGACTAGAAATACCAGATAGAACTATAGGAATACCATAAATTGGGGCTCAAAATGATCTCTGCTATCCTATTCTAACTGCCAGACAGCCCCAAAAGTTGCATATCAATGAACAAGCTAATCATTTATAAAGATTAAAGTTGCTCGCACCAATTTAATACAGGTGCTAAATGGTATAATTCATGACATTAACAAAATTTGAAAATTAAAAAAGCATAATCAAATTGATTTAAATTTCAAGCAGTTGGGGTTCAAAAACATCCATGAAATTACTCATGCAGAAGAGTCTCTAAATATATATCTCTTAGATTACACACAAGACGGGGTTAAGAAACAGGCCTTAAATTCTTTGAGAATGAGGGTAGGGAACAAAACAGAGCTTCCTTGAATGAAATTACTTTATATAAGATGTTAATATTATGAGTCTAGCCATCATATCCCTTTCATCTCTCTATCTTCCCCAATATCCTCATATAACCCTTATTTTACAGAAATCTAAACTAGATCAAGGCCTAACGCATGTACTAATGATGCAAATTCAACATTGAGCAGAAGCGCTGTGGCTGATACAGATCAAGAGCTAGGTTGAAATGGAATTAAGGAAGGGCATTTTTGCTCAACTCATATAAAAATTTAGGAGTTAGGTGAGAAATATAAGTACAAATTGAAAATTGAAAATTGAAAACTACTAATTAAAGGCTAACTATCCTACTGCTATTGTTTATTGATACCTTGCAACTAAAATGCCAAATTATGATACTACCCATTACCCAACTCATATTATGATTCATATATTTATTCTAATAAAGAATTCAAACCAAATCAAGCTAAAATCAAGATTAAGTAAGATCAGAACAGACTATAAACTAAATAAACTTCGTGGTTCCTAGCAGGCCAAATGGATCGAAAAATATAATGTACTCCACAGCTGATGAAATATGATTCGCACAGACACAGTATAATAAGAAAACCAAAGTCTTGTTGTATTAGTGCAAATTCTTTGGAAAAAAAAAAAAAACAGATCATTATACCCATGAAAATAAATATATGGCTGTAAATATAAAGATGAAAAATAAAGCGTTTACCTTTGGCAAGAAAGAGTTGAGTCACTGGAGCTGGCTGCGGCCATAACTTGAGCTTTCTGCTTCTGTTGACGATAAAGAAGAAATGAGCTGTGCTTACATGGGAGAAAAGTTTTGACCATGGACAATGTTGGGGTCCACATTTTGCTGTCAACCAATGCGAAACAAATGGTGCCGTATCATACTTAATCTCTAATACTATATTCCTTAATTATTAGCACGATAGGAAAGTTGCCCAATAATTAATGCTGCCTAGTTATTACTAAGTATGAATATTTATTTTATTCTTGTGAGTTCGAATTTTTGTCCCTTTTGACCAAAAAAAAATAATAATAATAATAATTATTACTGATATTTCTTTAATCAAATGCTACTTTTACTCAATTAAAAATTTTAGAAAAAAAAATATATTGTTTTAGCCAAGCGGTGGGTCTTTTACATAATTATATATATATTTTTTTAATCACAATTATATCTAAGGGTAAGGGTGAGAAAAAAATGAAAAACCGAAAATTTTTTTCATTTTTTTCTCACCCCTAAATATAATTGTGATTAAAAAAATATATATATAATTATGGTCGATTTTATTTAAAATTTAATTTGATTCGGTTAATATTTTTGAAATTTCTATTAATTTGATTCGGTTTAATTTTTTTTAAAATAAAATCAAAATAACTGAACCAACCGAAATATATAAATATATATTATATTTATATTTATTTATTTATTTAAAAATATAAATTTTTAATAATTTTATATTTATTTTATTTAAAAATCGAATAAATTAAATAATCGAATCAAAATATATTGGTTCAGTTCGGTTTGATGTGAAGAGTGTTTGTTTAGAATTCTTGGACCGCTTAAATTAAAAGAAACAGAAATATAAGCCCAAATAGTTTATGAGTCAGTTGGGTCGGGAGCCGTTTGACCTTCTGAAAATAGTTTATTTTATATCTTTATCGATCATAATCTAATGGGAAATGGTCTAAAGCGATGACCGACTGTCTTTTTGACCGACTGTCTTTTTAGGTCAAATTTCAACATTTAGACATCCGTTTGGCAGTTTTATGTTTTTTATTTGTTTTTAGCCCTTTTTGTTTCCTTATTTAATTTAGGTAGAAAAATCTATTGGTGCGTTTTTTTTAAGGCAGTTATTATGTAATATTTTTATTTCCATTATGACGTAGATTTGATGATTTATTTCCTTTTCGAAATAAATTACCAAATCAGCCTCCTATAATTTTTTTTAGCTTATTCTCTATAAATAGCTTGTAAAACTTGACAATTTTTTTATTAATAAAATATTCAGTTTACTATTTCAAAATTTCACACTCTTATTTGAACATTTCTACGCTGCGTCAGATTTGATATAAAAAATTTTCTATTTTAAAAATTATAATTCTGTTTTTGAAAAGTTATGTTAAGTTAAAACGAACCAGCCGTTAGCTCACTCCCAATTATGTCCTATATTAAAAAATTAATTATAGTTATACCATAAAATTAAATTGAAAATTATAATATTTTTATATTAAATCAAAGAATAAAAATGAAATTGAATTATAAACTTATTACACAATGTTTTCAATTTTATATTTCAATAAAAATAAATTAAATTTCTAACTTTTATAAACTATTAATAATCAAAATAATTTTTTAAAAGGGTGTAGAACAATTTCAATTTTCCTAGCATATTAAAAGTATAATTGCTTAAAATTCTTGCGATCAAATTATTAATTTGTTTACCAATTCTTTTATATATTTATATATAACAAATTAAAAGCTCTCATGTCAATGATTCTTATTATCAACGAGAAGGTAATTTAGAGTCTCCTCTTCATATGTACGTTTTAGAACAAATACAGCTTTGATATGTATAGTTCAGAAGAAATAGTCCATAATCTTGAATGTTAACTGTGAGAAACGAGCTTGAAATAGGAGATACATGGGATTAGATTAAGTATTTTTCTGATTCTCTGCAGCGTTTAAGGGTTTACTCTTCCTATAAGGCTACTTTAGTGTTGAATTCTAAATTGAGAAGCTGTTCTCTGTTCGGTTATGCCTGGCTTGTGAAGTTACCTGTACGGTTGTTTTTATTTTTGTGTCTGTTTATCTATGAATAAAAAAATTCAAAAGTTATTTCGAGCAATTAAATAAGCTAGTGTTGTTTACTATTCAAATAATTAAATGTGATCATGAGATCGCTTCTTTATTGATTGAAGCCACTGTTCTCCTGGGCCAATGTGAGAAATTGAAGGATGCTAAAACTCTTGTTCACTATACCTAACAGTTCTGCTCAGTGGTAAAAGATGTAGAAGAAACGAAAAATAAAATTTAAATTTAAAATCTTATATTTGAATAATAAAGTGTATATGTTATCTCTAACTGCTTATTTTGAAATAAAAAATAAAAATCTAAACTTGGTTAAATTCCATGGCCCTTAAGTTTTGCTGTTGCATTTTTTTTTTTTTTTTGGCAGACAAGTTTGAGTATCTAATGCAACTTCATGTAAAAATTGAATTTGATGGTTTATATCTTTGTGATTTGCAGTTTCGAGAGAATGTGGCAGCTTGATTGTGTTTTTATGATCGGAAAGATATCTTCAAGGAATTATTTGAGAGGGTTCTTAACGCAGCAAGAAATTATTTGAGAGGATTCAGCGTAAAAACGTTTAAATAAGAATGTGAAACTCTGAAATAGTGAACTGAATATTTTATTAATAAAAAATCTGTCAAATTCTAGAATTTTACAAGTTATTTATAAAAAATAAATTTAAAAAAATCATAGAAAGCTGATTTGGTAATTTATTCCGAAAAGGAAATAAATCACTAAATCTATATTATAATGGAAATAAAAATATTATATAATAACTGTTTTAAAAAAAACACACCAACAGATTTTCCTATCTAAATTAAATAAGAAAACAAAAACTGCCAAAAATAGATAAAAAATATAAAATTGTCAAAACAGAAGTCTAAATGTTAGAATTTGACCTAAAAATACTGTCAGTCATCATTTTAATATGAGTTTGATTCATTGGACCGTTTTCTATTAGATTATAGTCGATAAAAACCCATAATAAACTGCTCTTAGAAGGTCAAAGAGGCTCCGACCCAACTAGTCTATAAATTATTTAAAAATTCTAAACAAACACTCTCCTCATCCGTTCTTCAGCTAAAGGAGGTTTGTGTCCATTCTCACTATTTGAGAATGTTAAAACTTTTACCTGAAATGTGAAAGTCAAAATTTTCTCTTTGCTCTGTGCCTTACCATCCTAGGTATAATACAACTTCAGTTACTATAACTTTCCACTTTTTCCTAGCATTGGCCCTCGAATTTATACTAGAGTCTAATTAGTTAGTTAATTGAACTCTGACTTTGTGAATTTGATTAGTAGTAAATTACAAAATTTGCAAAGTTGAATTCAATTGTCCCCAATTGAAATTTGAAGACTAAATTAACAATCTAATATGAATTTGACCTTCTATTTAATAAATAAAATAATATTATTTCTTATTCAATTTGGACCTAGGTTAGAAGTGCAGCTAACCTTAAAAGGTTAGGATTTAATTTACTAAAGTATTATGGCAAAGGCATTTGTAAATTCCACAGCATGCTACCAGAAAAGAGTTTGTTGCATCGATCATGCTAACTGATTCTAATTTGGAGGGCAAACCACACTCTGGCATGGAGTGGAGCTTAGGACAGGACAGGACTGGATATTCAATTCTATAAGAGAAGTGAGATGACATTCTTAAGGAAGTCACATCTCAAGTGAGTTGTGAAGCCAAGACTCATAATCAGATTCAACTCGAGTTGAAGCAGATATTGCAGGGGGAAATATTCTTGCTTATTTTAGACAATGTGTGGAATGAAAATTTTGCTGATTGGGACTTTTTACCAACTCCTTTGAAATTTAGGAAACGAGGAAGTAAGATTCTTGTTACAACACGCAATGAAAGTCTAGCATCAATCATGGGCACTGTTCCAACTCATCGCTTAAAAGAATTGAATGAAGACAGTTGATTGTTGGTTGTCATTTGCAGAGCATGCATTTGATAAACAGAATTTCTAATTTGCATCCAGAAACAGAAGTAATAGGAAGAGAAATTGTCACGCAAAGGCCTGTCTTTGGCTGCAAAGACACTTAGGGTTTGTGGCGCTGCGTTTAAAACAAAATACAGAGAATTTCGAGTAATTTATAATTTTATTAATTAAAATCTATCTCTAAATAATTGAAAGTTAGATTTAAAATACTTTGTCAAACCCTAATTTCGAATAAAGGAAATAAATAAGATAAATTATAAATATCAAAAATAGAGTTTAAAATTAAAAGTGGTCTTTGAAACTTTAAATAAAATATTTTAGAATTGAAATAAAATCATCCTGATTTAGAGGGTAAATATAGAGTCTTACTTATATTTGGTGTATATACCAAATAAATAATATAATTATATTTGAAAAAAATAAAATATGAGAGTCTTTTCACTGAAAAAATAAATATAAAATTATTATTGACTAAATATATATCTTTTTATCTATTAATTTAGTAAATGAAATAATAATTTACGCTAAGTAAAAATAAGAATTTTTCTTAAATATAAAATTTGTTGAGAAAAATGTTGATGCTATTATATTTAAGGTGCCAATAAATTTTATCAAATATATATTCAAAACTTATTTATATTCTTATCCGACTAGGTTATGGAAATTATTATATCATACTAATAGTTTTAGTAACCTATGAATTAGTGGACTCTAGATTATATATGTGCACTACTAATATAATGCATTTGTTTTCAGGAGGTGCTTTATAATTATCAATATTTTCGAATTAGGTCTTCTATCTTCAGTCGGATTGAAAACAATGAACATGTTAATACAAAAAAATCATATATACTACGTACTACATTGGGTTGCCCAATGTCCAACCCAAAGCCGGCATTAAGGTAGCAACAAAAGTGATATGAAACAACAAGTAACATCAGCAGCTTATGTGACCAAGGATGTGCCAGCCATTAAGCAGCTTATGTTCGATATACTAAATTCGCTGCCAACCGGCCCAACCCAATGAAACATGAACAAAGGACATAAATATGAGTGAGTATAATAGTGCAAATTGGAGCTATAGTTGGTTAAATTGGCCCTTTGCTATGTACCTTAGTATGTGCTTTTTTATTCTGCACACTTGACATCCTGTTAATAAGAGATCAATTTTCACATTCATTTAATAACCATCAAGCTTATTAGTGTTTCTGTGCTTCAAGATATGGAAGTTGCAATAATTTCAGTAGAAAGCATTAAACCATCTTCAACTGTTTTTCATTTGAAACCATTCAATCTCTGCCTTTTAGACCAACTTACTCCCACTACTTATTCTCCACTGATTCTCTTCTACCCCATTAACAATTCCCATTTAAAAAGCACCCAAATTTTAACTCAGCTAAAATGGTCACTCTCAAAAACACTAACACCCTTTTACCCACTATCTGGAAGGGTGAAAGACAATCTCATAATTCATAACTATGAAGAGGGTGTTCCTTATATCGAAACTCGAGTAAAGGGTGATTTATCTGATTTCCTTCAGCATCCTGAAATGGAATTGCTTAACCAATTTCTTCCATGCCAACCTTTTTGTCAACAAACAGATCCAACAGTAGCACAGTTAGCTGTACAAGTGAACATTTTTTATTGTGGAGGAATTGCTCTTGGCATGTGCTTTTCACACAAAATCAACGATGGAATTACAGGGAGTTCCTTCATAAAAAGCTGGGCAGCCAATACCAGAGGCTCTCCTAACAAAGTTATACATCCAAATTTATCCGAGGCATCATTACTCTTTCCACCACAAGAATCATTACCTCCCCATTACGCATCATTAATGGAAAGTCTCTGGTTTAGCCAAAACAAGTTCAGAACTAGAAGATTCGTCTTCAATTCTAATTCAGTAGCTACATTGACTTCCAAAGGAAGAAGTGATCTCATACACAAGCCGACTAGAGTAGAAGGATTATGTGCTTTTATTTGGAAATATGCAATGAAAGCTTCTAGAAAAATAACAGGTTCTCCAAGGCCATCTGTTTTATCTCAAGCTGTGAATATAAGAAGACTAACGAAGCCTCGCCTTTCAAGATATTCAATTGGAAATATTGTTTGGTCAGCAATTGCAAGCTATAATCCAGCTGAAGATCAGACAGAGATGGGAATTCAAGAATTGGTGGGTCTAATAAGGGGTGGTGTTTCAAGAATCAATAGTGAGTATTTAAAGAAACTATGTGGTGATGAAGGGTCTATAGCCATTTTTGACCACCTAAAAGGACTAGCAAAGATTGCAAATGAAAACCCAGATGTATTTAGTTTCTTCAGTTGGCACACATTTGATTTTAGTGATATTGATTTTGGATGGGGAAAGCCTATTTGGGTTGGAATTTTTGGAGAGGCTAGTAGAAATAGTGCTTGCGACTCTAATTTCATAATTTTGAAAGATATTGGGAGAAGCAATAGTGCAATAGAGGCATGGATGACATTGGATGAGAACATAATGGCTGCATTAGAACACGATCCTGAGTTCCTTGCCTTTGCTTCTCCCAATCCTAGTATACATTTTGATAGATAATTTCAAAACTGTACAAATTTAAAAGCACTTGGAGACATCGCTAATGATAGTGTATCTTAATTGGACAATGGATTCATATTTGAGTCCCACTAAAAGATGATAGGTTATTGTCATTTCTATGGGCCCAAAATCCACGTGAGAAAGCTCGTGGCGTAGCAATTTACAAAAGGAAATATTATAAAAATATATTATTTTTTAACTTTTTTTTTTTTAATTTTACGATTATCTTTTTTTTTATTATTTTTACTGTTTTTTATATATATTTGATATATTTTTAATATATATTTAATATATATCATATTTTTGAAAAAATATTTTTAAATATACAATATTTTTTAAAAAATAGTTTTAAGTAGTTAGTATTTTTAATTTTTTTTCTAACAATAAAAATGATTTTTTTTTTTCAATATTTTTGAAAAAATCCCTTTACAAAAACATAAGTTTGGATCCAGAATTGGCGGAGGGATTAAACAAAGACATGGTCACATGGATAGCTTTTCCTCCATACAATGAACGAATTCCTTGCACAGTACAATGGTTTCAAGGGCCATGCTTCTTTGGTTGATGTTGGTAATAGATCTGGGGTTGCTCTCAACATTGTAATTCTACCCTTAATTTTATGTATTTTTACAATTTTTTTTATTTTTTTTTTGTCAATTATACTCCATTTTGAAAATTTAATTATTATTTTATGCAAGCCACAATTGTAAGAAAACATGTTATTGATTGAAAGATATAAAGGTGAAATGAATTCTTAAATTTATTATATCATATTGTCAATTTAATATTTAAATTTGGATTGATATTTTTTATTTTACAAGTCATTAATTTGATTATTATAATTTATTGAATTTATAAAATTAGAGAATACAATTAATTTCAAATGAAATTTAAATATTAAATTAATAATATTTTATACCCTAAAAAAAGTGATTCTTTTTTTTCAATTTTACTTTAGGTTAAAATTACAATTAAAGTTTTGAATTGAGTTACATTTAATATAAAAAAGGTATAATTATAAAAATATGCAAAACTGTAAACATAAGCCTAATTTCTATCTACCCTCAAATTAGTGCCACTAATTTCCAGTTACCTAATGTTTGTACCAGAAAAGCCATCTCATCCTGGTACTAATAATCGTCTATATATATATATATATATATATATATATATATATACACGCATAATAAAAAATTAGAATCAACAAAATTTGGCTTTGAATTGTAATAAAATGTGGGGACAATTTTTGAAAATAAAAGGTTTTGACTAAATAGTAAAATAGTAATTCACTCGTGTTTACGCTTTTGAAGGACCTGCTACTGCCAACACAGTACTATCATAAATACTGATGGGAACAGGGAGCAAGCAAGTGTAAATTAGTTTAAGCGTAGTTGATGCTAAATATCACCAACATGTAAAGATATACTGTAGGAAATTGTTTCTTGAGGATCCATCAGTCCCCAATGAGCTTCCGCTTCTTAGATGTATTCATGTACGGTCGAATCACCCATTCATTCTGGGCTTCACTCTGATCCATTGTTCCTAACTTGATCTGCACACCCAAAACACAAAAGAGAAACCAAATATATCTATCAGATGATTCAAAAGATACTGCTTAAAAACCTTGAATATAGATTGGTAGCCCAGTCAACAAAACCAAATAAGTACTCTCCAGGAAACTCAACACAGCAAAAGATAAATAAACAGTAAGGCAGGCAAAGCTCAATGGATCCTGTGGAACCAAGAAGATGTTGCAACAAGAGTTTACAGCATTCTCTGGAATAGCTCTTATTACATCACTTGTGCTAAAAGAATTAAAGCTCTCTTGTACCACAGCATCCATCAACTGAACTCAATTAATTATAAATTTAGAAATATGCTATATTATTTCCTCCTACAGATTTTTCTTGTTAAAATTAAAATTAAAATTAAAATTTGAGGGTACAATCAACCAAATTACCATACCAGTGTAACAATTTCTCTACAACAAGAGCAAAACTCCTTTCTACATTGCCAAAAACCACAGAATTTTGTAGTAAACACCAATGCCTTTGTAGCTTAGGGGCTAGAGGGGGTTAAGAAAAGTGAACAGTGAATTGGTTGGCATTAGAGTTACCTGATAAAGTCGCATTTCAAACCGTGGACCAATCTCCTTGAGCTCAATTGATTTAGGACCTCTATGCTTTTCATACAGATGATGCCTGTATATTACATATAATCACCAGTGAATACTAGCAAAAAATTGCAGGTGATGAAACATTCAAAAAAGAAGAAGAGGAAGAAGATATTTCAAGAGATTAGACAGTTAACCAACCTGAACGAAATATAGTCCGACTGATTTGCCAAAGTGATAATGCGTTTAGTATCTGGCTTTGGTACTGGGAAAAGATGCTTTAGAATGTTTGCTGTCCTTTCCCCCAGCTATCAGAAGTGACAGAAAAGCCATAAACACAAAAAATAAAAAAAAATAAAAAAATCAATAAGTAGGCTCGGCAATAATTGATAAATCAACCCCACACTACAGATATAGCATAAGCTTGATATGCAACCTAAAATCATTAGTGGAGTTCAACCACATTATTTAAGAAACTTTTGCCAACTTCAAGAACATATAAATAATAAGCTTTTGGTTGGTTGAATCACCCTTAGTGTTATTAGTAGCATATCATATCGACACAAACAATACACTAAATAACCAATAAAATTGTGGGTTTTATAGGAGATCCAATAATAGAATCCATCAATATTTTGGCATATCTATTATAGATTTCCTAGTAAGTTCAACATAGAAACCATAACAGACTGTAATGCAAATATCACATCTCCAAGAAGCTACATGGGCTCTTCTGAATATTACTTATCCGTGTACTATTGAACTAGACTTGCAATGTTATTAATATGAAGCATAAAAAATATCAGCAATAAAGCCACAGCCTCAGTATGCAAGGAATGAACAGCTTCTTCTCCAATAAGTGGCTTCTTTATACTTGAAAAAAAAAATCATCATCTAAATAAATGCTACTTGTTCATTATGAACTTAAAATCCACAATAAAAAAAAAAAAAATCTACCAAGAATTAGTTAGCTATTTGAAGAGTTAAACACTAAACATGCTAAAAAATACTACCAAGAAGTCAATCATAGACTAAGATTAAATGTCATCAATACCTTGGTTTTAAAATTGTTAAGAATCAAATGTGGATAAGCCTCAGGCATTGTTCCAATTGCTTTCTTGTCCTTGATATCATGTCTGGTAACCTACAGTTTAGCACTTGACTATCATTTTAATGCCCTGAACAAAAAGGCTAAATCAGTGGAGTCAAAAACACAAGAATGACCAAAATACTTACCACATTGAGCAATCCAAAGTATGCAGTTGGACCAAAAGGTAGGTGGCCTATAATCAAACCATCAGGCACACCACGATGTTCATGAACCAAAATGACATCTGTATAATCATGTGCGCGACAACTTTCAATAATTTCAGAAATAACCTGCAAAGAAGTAAAAGTGCATTCACTTGAAAGATTCCAAGTTCTTGTAGTCAAGCCAGATATGTAAAATGACCCGCCATCCCAGACAATGATACTGAAACATGCAAACACATCAGATTAAGTTTCTATCTTGCCATAAGGATTATCTAGAGACCACAAAACTGGAAATTCTATCTAGTATCTCGCTTGTACAAGCTTAATTGGTTACATTCCTTTGTCATATGAACATTCAGCATTCCATCAGATAACCTAACAAATAATTTTCTGAGCATAAGTTTCTTTAGAATATCGATAAATAATTATCATCAAAAGAAAACAACAGATCCCTTTAAGAATGAAAAAGGCAAAAAGTGTGCTCCGCAGTTATCAATTATATGTAGCAAAAGAAACTAAAACAAAAAATTGAAAACAGCAAGTGACCACTATCTCAAAAAGCCAATTTATAAGTAGTCAAGTATAAGTCTAGCTGAAGCAGGGGAAAATGATTACCTGACCACCACGATTGATTCGTTCTGCATTAGGAAAGACAAACTTCAATTCCTATAGAAAGAGAGAGGCTTTTGAATCACTATTAAAAACCAAAGCAAAACCCAGAAAATAAATAACAGAATTCATAAATTAGAAACCTTTACAAACTGCACAAGAGGAGCACTCGGATTCCGAGAAGTAGTAAGCAAAATTTTAGGATCTTTTTCAGTTGCATTAGCGTACTCATCATCAATATGAGTCCTTGGAACTGAAATTTCAACAATAAAAAGAAAAAATAAATAAATAAATAAACTGTAAAAAAAAAGGAATTTCAAATTTCAACAAAAAACAATACATACTGGTCGTGTTTTCATCTTCAAGATCAATTTCTTGGCGAAGGGCAGCCTCTTCGTTTCTGAGCTCGGTAGGAATGGGCTTTCCCTCTGAAGAAAACACATAAATCAATTACAAATTATGCAATGTTCTGTTTGCTAATATTTGGTTACTTTTGGGTAGTTACCAGCTAAGGCTTCTTTGATTTTGCGTTTTTTCTCATAAAGCAATCTCTCTTTGCCTTCTAAGCTCTTTCTGTATAAATACTCTCTCCTCAATCTAATGTTTCGACGCAACATTTTTCTCAAATCGAATGTTTTCTGGTAGATAAAGAAGGAAGAATGGAGCAAGAGGCTTTACTAGGGTTTTTAGCGAAGTCAGGGAAGGAGGGGTTTTTTTACTCCTAAGCGACGCCGTTTACCAATATCTGTTGACCCATAAGACAATAACGACTTGTCGTGTGATTTTAACTTGGGCAAATTTGGGCTCCAGTGATGTATTTTGGGGTTTTTGTGGATTTTTAATGGACCTACTCAAATGACCAGCCTATGGATTTCCATTTAAATGGATCTATTGGAAAGTATCCAATCGACAAAAAAATGATATAATATTAATTGAACTAAAAAGGAAAAAAGAAAACCTTGGAAATAAGGCATATATTCTCATAAAAAAAATTATAATTAGTTTTATATTTTTGATAAATTATTGTGGGCATCTAATAATTTCTTGATTGATGTTGTTTACGTCTTCATTCTGTCTCTCCACGTAGAAGCATATATCACAACAAGAAAAAGCTATGAAAAAGCTGCCGACATATATTTCATAAACTCTTTTTTAACTTCAATCTAATTGACGAACACAACTCATGATAAACTAGATGAAGTCGGTTACATGAATCATTTTTTTTTTTCTGTTGGCATACACTTCAAATTTCTTCATGCTAGCTAGGAGCATAATCAGCAGTTTCAACTTTCAAGGTTTCTTTTTCTTTTTTAGAAAAAAGTTCTATTCTTTAATTTGTTTTAGTGGAGATAGCAATAACTAGAGATTCTGATTCTGAGATGCTTCAAGAATGACAACAGCTAGATATGCATGATATGTAGCCAGCAAAGCATTTCTTTTCATAACTAAGGTTCCTAAACCAATTTTTCTTGAATATATAATGCAACTATATCATTCACTAATAACAATATTTAACAGATATAACAACACTTGAGAGCCTATATTTTTGTTCTTCTTCACCTAGTTAGCAATGGAACAGCAGCAAGAGAAAACTAATAATCTAGGTCTTTCTTTCACTTTCACTCAAAGATTACACAAATAAACAGATTAATGTTTTTTCGTTCCATTTATATTTGTTTTCAAATTTCTGATGCTAAGTTCAATTCTGCATTCGCATGACTTGCAGGAAGAAAAGGCAAATGTTGTCCGCGCATGAAACTGAAACAGAAAGGGGATAGAGGCTTTCTTGAAGGATGGTAAGTCTTCTTTCTTCTCCAATCACTTAATCTTTTATGTACTGTGTTAATTCTTTGGATCAATCTATCATAATTCCTATAGTAATAATCTCTTGTTTGTAATCATTTGAACATTTTTGCTCTTACCAATTTTGCAGCCTCTTCGCTCTGTGCTGCTGTTGGATCTGTGACATGTGCTTTGATACTACTGTTGTAATAGGATAAGAGGCTACATAATCATCTTCATCAGGCGTGATCCATATATATATATCGCCTAGTTTTTCATGTCTAAGATAAAAATGTCCGTATCGTGTCATTTAATAATATTATATTCTTGTATAAGATGCTATGATTTATGTAATTCCTGGGGTCTAGCTCAAGCTATCATGTTCTTGAACTGGGTTACTCCTTAAAAGTTCTTGTAAATTTTTAAGTTTTATTGGTACATGTAATGAAAACAGTTTTTGTGAGTGTAATGCATGAGCATAGTGTTCCTTGCTTGCTAAAGTTTATCTCAGGTAAAAAAGAAACTGAAAAAAGTACTTATCAAACTCACAAGAAACCATGTCATACCAATAATTTCAAATCTTTGATTTTATTCTGCAATTGCCTTCTCGGGCCTAATCAATACACCATTATCAGAAATCCTCATATACGCTCTGCCTCACAAAAAAAAAAAAAAAGCTCTCCTTTATCAACAGTGCTTTGATCAGAAACTATAAAATTTTATTGTTCATCTCTAAAAAGAAAATTATATGACAAATCACAGAAAAAGAATTAAATTGTGAACTTAAAATCTTCAGGCAACAATGCATATGAAAGTATAAAGCAAAACTGTATGCACAAGATTGCTTACATGACAAATTCTCTTAGAAGTAACTAGATTGAGGCTGCAGGAGCTCTAATTGTGCCAGGACTTTTGCAACTGCTGATATTAATCTTGAATCGCCATTTTGTGCAAGATCAATGAGCACTACCTGAGCAGAGTGGCCATATTCTGTTCTGTGTTCCTCAATTCTAAATATCCTTTCTAATATCCACAATGCTTTTTCTTGAGCATTTATATTTCCTGATTCCAGTACTTTTATTATCCTTTGAAAAGCAGACTTTTTGGCTATGTAATTGCCTCCACTCTCCCAAATTTCATCTTGCAAGAGAGTTGCAAGTGCATCAAGAACAGCTTCATCAGCACCTCTCTCTTCACCTTCCAATATTTTGATCAAAGGAGAGATGGCACCAGACTTGACCAAACAAAATGTGCTTTTAACAACACAATAACCGTTGTGAACTTCACAAAAAGCTTCTGAAGAAGGAGGCATACAGGTCCACCTTGACTTTCTGGCTTTTCTTAGAGCTAGTGAATTCTGTGATAGTTGAGCTAGTGAGGTTGCAGCTCTACTCTTTGCAACCAATGACCCACTTGATAGCAACTTCACAAGCAAAGGAATCACACCTAGTTCTGCACAAAGAAGCTGTAGTTTCTTGTCAGAAGGAATAGTAAAGCGAATAAATATGCCTGCAATGCTCTCCATTAACAAGTTTTTCGTGTGTGTTGAATTTGATTCACTTGAACTCAATACTGATATCAAAATGGGCAGCAAGTTAGATTTCTTGAGCATATCTGTTGCTTTCTTATTGCCAATGGGAAGGTTGCTCAGAATTCCAATTGCAGCAGCTTTTTCACTCTCAGATGTTGATAAAGAAACAATATTGACAATTTTATTAAGATAAGATTCTCCAAGCTGTTCCATCAATTCTTCCTGCAAGTCTTTAGAGAGAGTGTAAAGCAAATTTAAGGCAGCAGTTCTGTTTTTTATATTAGTTTCTGACAGGAAGGGCAGGAGAAGCTGGACTGCACCATTTTCCTTCATCCTTTTTCGTACTTTGGTTGCCTTAGCATGGGAAACGATGCTATTCAGTGCTTGTAAGAGGTGAAACTGAATTACTGGACTAGACAGATTCAAAAGTGAGAGCATCTGCTGAGCAACATCTTTGTTAACCAGAATAGTTTCTGACTGAGCAATCCTTGCAAGTATTGCTGATGCTGGCTCCCGAAGAGTCATTAGCACAGATGTAACAGAGAATAGTAGCTGAAGTAGGGGCACTACAATGCCTGAACTGATTAGACGCTGTATGTTTTCCGTCAACATTGATAAATTTTGCAATGCATTTAAAGCAGACAACTTGGCTTCAAGCTTTCCAGATTTAAACATTTTGACAAGGGGTTCAATTGCCCCATCTTCACCTAGGGAAGCTCTACTTTGATCTGTGAGCTCAATTTTTGAAATTGCTGTTGCCATAAGGATCTTACTCATATCAGAGCCTGCAAAAACAAGATGATTACATTTAGAACAAGAACACACTTGACAAGTTCCGCATTTTGTTGAAATAGAATTTGGACCTCAATTTCAATTAATTTCAGATGAAGTAAGATAAAAAGGTAGAGAAATTAACCCAGCATTCATTCTATGCACCTTGCATAAGGGTACATGCTATGTATATCCTTTGACTCTTCAACTAACAATTTATGCATAAAGTTTTACTTAATCTTTCAATGAAGATAATCAGCAGTCAACAATCTGAGAATGGATGTAAAAATAAGATCATATGTTGTCCTCTTCCAACCTTCTAAATGAAGTTATAGACATAAACCCTCCTCTAACTTTCCTCTCTTCCTCTAAAAGACTTACTAGACCACATTTTGATAAATTTCCTTTGGATCAATTCTCTTATTTTTTTCTGTTATTGTTCAAGTGCTAGATAAATTCAATAGTTAGAGTTTTAACTTGTGAAAGTACACCACTTTGTTTGAACTCGTAAATCTGATAGGTCTAGCATTTCAAAGGCACATAAAGCAACAACAAAGTGTAGAAGGGTTTAAATTTTAAACAAGAAAGCTCAGGTACAAAGTGAAAAGAAGTTCTGATATTACCTTCCTTTAGGTAATGTACTAAAGGTTTAAAGTAACCAGCCTCAGCCATATGAAGTGCATTTTGAGTATTGCTTGACAAAGCAATCAACAACCTTCCTGCATCATGGGAAGCAGTTTGATCATCCTCATTAAGCATCGTTACTAGCATAACAATACATCCTTGAATTCTTCCAATACGTCTCCGAACTGCAGAAATCTCTGAAAGTTCCAACAATAGACCTACAGCTTCCCTCCGTTCATCCACATCTCGTGTCAAAGACTTCACCAATAGTGATAAGAACCCAACATCTACCATCTTTTCCTGCAGACTACCACGAAATGTAAGATGGCTAACAACTTGAAATTGTCATTTTTGAAACCAAAATACAAAGACTAAAAATAATCAATTCTCATGTGATTCACCTTGTTTTCTTTATTATCAGAAGCAAGCATCCTTAGTATTTGAATGATAGTCAACCTGCAATTAGGCTTCCCTGAACCTAGCCGATTAAACAGAATTGGAATAACTCTTTCATCACTAATCCATTCTTTATCAACCTCTTTATCCTTAATAAAGTCACGCAATCCCAAAAGTGCAAGCCTAAAGTCTTCATCATTACCATACTTAAGTTGCAACACCACATCTTCAACACTCAGAGTAATGATTTCTTCTTCAATTTCCCTCTCAGAGTCTATTTCACTCACAAATCCTGATTCTTGACTTGGTCTTAGACTAGGATTTACACTAGGACTTGGACTTGTACTCGAGCTAAAATTAAACTTGGCATTCATCAATTCTTTGTGAAGTGCTGCAACCTTTTCTTTGATTTCTGGAGAAACATCAATACTTGCAAAAAGCACAAGGCCTAAAGATCTCCCAAGACCTTGAGTCAAGTCCACCATTTGTTTAAGAGGTGATCTTGAACCTGTGCTTTTAATCAAGTCCTTGGCGCGCCCAAGCTCCTTTCCAAGAGACTCAACTGCTTTTCTAACCGGTGGCCTATCCATGACCTTATCATTGTCCTTTATTTCTATCAGAATTGGTGTGAACTTGTCAAGCAGAAAAGAAAATTCAGTACAAATTTCTTTATCTAATTCGTTGTTCTTTGCAAGTGATGCTACTTCTTCTGCGGAGACTTGCAGTTCTGTTACTAGCTCAGAGAAGCTTTTGCTCCCACATGTTTGCATCTTTTTTTTTTTGGTGGGGGGTGGGGTTTGTAAAGGGTTAGATTTGGGAGACTCAAGGAAAATGGAATTTTGAGAAATTGTACAAAAAAAGAGTATTCGGATGAGTAAAATAATGTAATTAACAGGTAATTAACAAGAATTCTAGGATTCGACAAGTGAAAAAAAATCAACAAAATAGTGTGTAAATATTGAGAATTGAAAGCAATTAAAGATCAACAAGAAACAAAAGGAACAGAGTAGACAACAGAACGGATATCTGAATCTTTGTAAAGAGAAGAAATTGAGCATAAAATCAAGAAGAAATTAACAAGAAAAATATATATAGACATAAATACAAGAGTATGCGTGTATCTATAAATACAAGTGAGTCAGTTATTTCTGTGTACAACAAGAATAAATAAAAAATCAAGAATTCAAAGATTCAACAAAGGGGAGAAAGTTCAAGAATCAAGAGGAGAAGAAAAGAGGAGGAAATGAACCTGAAGAAGAAGAAGAAATTAGAAGATTGACTGCAAGAACACCTCCAACAAAGTATTTGTTTGATTATTCACTAAATTTCGTACTGGACGGGAATTACAAGCAAATAGAGAAAGACGCCCTCAAAAGAAACCAACAAAAAAAAGACAAGCTTTATGGATCAAAGACTGAGAGTGTTAGCTTCCTTTAACCTTTCACCTAGAAACAAAATATATATCCCAAAAATGATTTTACTGTTGGATATGAAATTGGGAAGTTTCTTGTTTGGATGTTTGTGGAGAAGGGTATCTTCTAAGTCAGTGTCATTAGTCGGCTATGACTTGTTTTTTTATTGTATATTTAATGAGTTGTATTGAAGAAGAGAAGACCGAGTCAAAAACAGAGTATTCATTGCTCTATTTCTGCATCCTCTG
The DNA here is from genome assembly GCA_948193065.1 of Aleurites moluccanus. Classification (NCBI taxonomy): domain Eukaryota; kingdom Viridiplantae; phylum Streptophyta; class Magnoliopsida; order Malpighiales; family Euphorbiaceae; genus Aleurites; species Aleurites moluccanus. The sequence goes on along the minus strand of CANXYC011088076.1, from coordinate 16,482 downwards.
TTTTTTACGTTCCAAGTTAAGCATTTTCCATACAAATTTTGAGAAGGAAAACAGAGCAAATTCCATTAATGGTGTTAAGTGTGTAATTTAATCAGTAACTGTACAGTTAGTTTTATTAGCCTAGTCAGCATTTTCTGTTTGAGTTAGTTTTTTTTTTATTGATCTTTACTTATCTGAGCTGTGAGGTTAGTTAGGAATTTATACTTACATATAAATTAGATACTTGTCTCTTTGTTATTCATATTAATGAATAACAAATTCCCAAATTAGTTCTCTCTATAAATGCTTGATTGAACTTGTTAATCTAATTAATGGAAACTTGAGATTTCACAAATGGTCATAATTCAAAACCCTAGAACCTGGCCTCACCTGGGTTTGTTTTTCTTTAGCTACGGTTCAGGTGAAGCCAGTTTAGTCAAGAACTATAATCTTGTGAGTTCAATAAATGTCTTGACCCAAAAATTTTGGAACAAGAAAAAGAGGACAAGTTTTTATAATACACTTGATTTATAGTGATTATTATAAGGTTTTTCAATTAGTTTGACTAGTTTATGTTTTGGTATTGCAAGTAATCAAATTGAATACATTTAATTATGATTTTGATAATAATAAATTGGATTCATTTAAAAATAATCCTATTTGTATTCATTTTGGAATAATTTATTAAGAAATTACCGTATTGTTTGCTTCTTGATTTTAAAAAAAAAATGGAAACAGAGACAAGAAATTACTTGAAAAATTAACAAAATAGTAACTTTTGGATTTTTACTTCATATTAACCAAAGTCAAACTCCCTCAAACCATTTCCTTAAAGTTTGGATTAGGCAGAGTTACATATGAAACCCACCAATGGCAGCAGACATCAAATAGGGACAAAGGCAAAAATGTTTTTTTTTTAAAAAAAAAAAAAAAAAATTGAAAAACATTTTGTGTTGTTTCCCAGATTTTGCACAATGCACATAATGTCAAAGCATTGTTAGTTAATATTAGTTGGCTTGCAATTATAAAATGGAAGAGAATTACACGTGATTACTCCCTTTTAAAAGTTTGTAATTAAATAAATGATATGAAAAAAAAAGAAAAAGTACATGTTTTTATCTTTTCTAATGCCCATTTTTTATAAAGTAACTGATGTGTTCAACTAATAATTAAAATTAAATTATTTCTCACCCCTAAAATTAATATAAAAATACAACTTGCAATATTTTTTTTTCCATTAAATAATAATATATAGTATTCATTATCCATTTGTAAGTATAAACTTTTTTTTTTTTATTAAATGATACTTAAATTATTTCATATTAATGATATTCAAATGGAGGGAGCTCATAGCCTACTAAATTTTTAAATATAATTTTTTTATAAAATTATTAAAATTTAGTCATAAATTATATTTGACTCTCTTTACTTTAGCTAAAATTATTCTATAATTTTTTTTTTTTTGTCACAGTTTTTAAAACTATAAATTATCTCCTTTTATTTAAATTATTGAAGTTAGATTTAATAAAATAAATAAAACTAAACTTTAATATCAATAATTTCTTTACTTTTTAATGAAAAATTCATAAAAAATAAAATTAAAATTCTAAACAATTGATTAAATCCACGAAATGAACAAATTGGAAGAAATGATTTTACTATTTCTTTAAGAGGATTAAATTAATGTGATAATAAGGTAATGTCTATGGCGTTGAACATCGTTGATCAAGTTAGCTGGGCTTGTTTAGGCCTTAATAATCAGCCCAACACTCACTATTTAGCCAGCCCAAATTGATCCGAAACCGTTGCGCCTACCATTTTCTCCTCTTTAAAGTATATACCCGCCACGTATTGCAAATTTGGCGCTCTTTGCCTCTTCTCTGTCTCTGTTTCACTGCCTCTGACTCTGCCACTATCCTTCTTTGTAAAAAAACAAACCGACGATGAAGCCAGAAAGCCTTACAGCATCGGCGGCTATTAACTTTGGGCTAGCGTTGATAGTTCTTTCACTCTTCTCAATCTTCAAAAAATCCCCATCAAATGCTCCAATTTACTACGCTCGTCGTCTCTCTAAACGACACCCCATTCCATTTGATAATACTTTCACCCTCTCTCGTTTCCTCCCTTCTATTTCATGGATTCATCGCGCCTTTCGAGTTACTGAAGATGAAATTCTCCAAATCAGTGGCCTTGATGCCTTAATCGTCATCAGACTCTTCAAATTTGGGTCAGTATATATAACCCACTTCAAAATTAATGAGGCTTTTACGCATGACCCTTTGGTTCAGTAATACGTCGTCCTGTCTTCAGGCTGAAAAGTCTCACTTTCAGAGTCTCAGTCGAAATATATATATATATATATATATGATAATGAGGCTTTGTATAGATTCATTCATTGGGGAAATTTGTATTGCAGTATTAATTTCTTTGGGGTTTGCTTGCTTGTTGGATTGGTGATTCTTCTTCCTATTAATTATGGTGGCGATGATGAACCATCAAGGGTCTCTGTTTCCATGGATTCCTTTACCATTTCTAATGTTATTAGAGGTTCCAACAGGTTAGATTTACTATTTATACTTCAGGGCAGTTCTTATATATGTTTATTAAGCAAATTGAGAATATTGAGTTCTATTTTGTGAAATTTTATAACACATACAATGATCAACAGAAATAAATGGTTTGTGCAATTGGCTCACCAAGTTTCCTTTATTTCATAGGCTTTGGGTGCATTTTACATGCTTATGGTTTGTATCTTTCTATGGATTATACCTATTGTATAAGGTGAGTTTTTGTTATTTGAACCTTTTTATTGGGCAAATAGAGATGATCTGGCTTGTATTGGTACATCATTATTGTAGATTAAATGTTTATTCTTAGTATTTTGCATTTACTGTAAGTTAATAAAAAAGATGACTGACTTGATCTTCATTTTATTAATTTCCAGGAATATGATATAATTTTGGCTAAAAGGATCCAACAACTTCGTAACTTGAGACATCGGCCTGATCAATTCACTGTTCTTGTTCGACAAATTCCTTTATGCATTGAACACAAGGCTCATGGGTGTTCTGTTGATCATTTCTTTTCTAAATATCACCCTAAAACTTATCATTCTCATCAAATGTTATATGATGGAAAGGAAATTGAAGATCTGCTGGTAATTATTTAGGTTTGAACAATTTTGGATTTGTTACTTGTATGTAAACCTCTGGTAGCAATAAGCAAAGAGGACCCTTTCCTTTTTCTCCTTGGGGTTTTATAGTATCATAGGATATCAAAGGATAGAGTGAGGAAAGATAAAGCAACGAAAGATTTATGAAAATTTGCTGACCTAATTTAATGTTTTAATTCACCTTTTTTTGACATCTTTATATACATAAAGAATTTAGCATATAAATCTTTTTTGAAGAACTTTAACACTGTAATCTACATTATTTTCATTAACTTGTCCCTCTGTTGTGAGATTTTGGTTCTATTCCTTTGAATACATATGCTACTGCATGCTGAAAATTGTTATCTAACATGGTTCTTCAAATAATATTTTTCATTTTACTCTGTTTTTTTCTTTTAATATGTTCCTTTGTGTGATACTTTTACTTGTAGAAACAGGCAAAATATGTTTCACAGAAGATTGAGGACTTGCGAGGGAGGTCCACAGTCAAGAAGCATGGCAAAAAATGCTTGCTTGTAGACACATCTGGAGAAGATGTTCTGAAAATTACCCTGCTTGAGGGAAAGGTTGAAGAAATTTTTTATGAGATTCGCCAATTACAGAGTGAAAATACAATAAAGGGAAAGGTATATTTTGCCGAGAATTGATATGGATGTTAAGGGTATTAGCTTTAATGTGTGAAAAATGGCCAGGTCTATGCTGCTTGCTTCAACGTGTTGGAAAGCTAATTGTAGGAGGCAGCATCCTTAGAAATTATGGGCGATTGCTTATTATTGGGTAACCATGCAGCTGTAATGTTATTGAAGTGCATATTCTAATTATTTTTCTCTGTAAAACTGAGATAACTTTAGCTTTTTATCACAGATGCAGAATTCAGTAGTCGAAGCTTGACAATCACATCTATGCATATTTAATTGCAAATATGTGTCTCTATGGAAGCTTTACATACTGCTTATTGCATATGACGATAAGCTAGATTTCCAAAAATACGAGTTTTTATTTTGTAGGAGTTGCCAACTGCCTTTGTCACCTTCAAGTCTCGGTGGGGTACTGCATTAGCTGCTCAATCTCAGCAGCATTCGCATCCGCTTTTATGGATCACTGAAATGGCTCCAGAACCAAGGGATGTCTCATGGAGCAGTCTGGCAATTCCATTTAAAATTTTGCCCCTTTACAAAATTGGAGTTATCATTTCAGCATCACTCCTTACAATTTTTTTTGCAGTCCCAGTTACAGCTGTTCAAGGAATAGCCAAATTTGAGAAGTTAAAGAAATGGTTCCCTCCAGCCATGGCCATTGAGCTGATGTAAGGATTCTTGTTCTAATGCTGCTTGTTTTTTGGTCATTGAGAATATGTGCTGGACCTCGATGCACTAGTTTTGAGAATCCAATAGTTGGTTCCTTAATTTGTGAAACACCAAAAAGAACAAGACCACATATTGAAACAATAATATATGATAATTATTAAAGAACAAAGTAATAAAGTTATCCTGATATGAAGTATGATGCGCATTTGTATGATGTAGTACAGAAGTTACTTATTACATTTTTACAGTCATCTGGCTTCAGAGAAACAGTGACACTTTTTCAATTCCTATGTAAGCAAGTCAACAAGTTATTTTTATTTTTTTTAAGTTCATAATAAATATGAGCATTATAATCTGTAGAAACCTATTTTTTCGTGTGGACTCTTTGAAGGAGTGTTTTCTGACATATTGGTTCTGTAATAGACCAGGAGTAAGCTCTATTCTGACGGGCTATCTTCCAAGTGCTATTCTCAAAGGATTTATATATGTTGTTCCCTTTGCAATGTTTGGCATGGCCCAAATAGGGGGTTCCATCTCAAAGAGCAAGGCAGAGATAAAAGCTTGCAATATGGTTTTCTATTTCCTTGTAGGAAATGTATTCTTTTTGAGCTTGATATCAGGATCCTTACTTGAAGAAATTGGAGAATATTTTGCTCATCCTAAGAACTATCCTAGTCATCTTGCTAGTGCTGTCTCTGTTCAAGTAAAGCTCAATTTTCCTTTATATTCATTATTACCTTTTTTTTCTAGTTTTTCTTTAATTTATATGCCAAATGGATTTTTTGAAATGTTGTGAACAGGTTTTCAAAAATGAAGTGCAACTAGTTCTGTTCTTACAGGCTTAACTTCTTACTCGTTTGCATTTCAGGCTGATTTCTTTGTGACCTACATCTTAACAGATGGTCTATCAGGATTTTCTTTGGAGATCCTTCAGCCTGGCATGCTGTTATGGGATTGTATAAAATTGCACACATGTGGCAGAGGAAAGGATGAAAATCCTTATCTTTATTCACTGCCCTACTTTAGAATCATCCCTTCAGTCTCCCTATCAATACTGATCGGTATGGTTTATGCAGTTGTCTCGCCTTTGCTGCTTCCACTGCTCGTTGGATACTTCTGTCTAGGCTACATTGTATATATCAACCAGGTTAGGTTTATTACGTGTGCGTTTGTTTCTGCACTTCTTGTCTTTCTTTCAAGATACTTTATTTCTGAGAGCATGTTGAGTTGTTTCACTTGGAACTGAAGAAATAATTAAGACAGACCAAAAAGAACCTTGCTTGCCTCCACCTCGCCATTGTTTAGGTTAAGCATTCCTGTGGTATATTTCTTTTTTCCTTTTTATGCTACAATAGTTTCTTTGTTCATAGCCATTTTCAGTTTCATATGATCAAATTATTTTGACATGGTTTCGCAGATTGAAGATGTATATGAAACTGTTTATGAGACACGTGGGCAATATTGGCCATACATTCATCACTACATAGTCATTGCAATTATCCTGATGCAAATTACAATGATTGGCCTTTTCGGACTGAAGTCAAAACCAGCTGCATCCATAGCCACAGTTCCTATCTTATTGATGACTATAGCATTCAACGAGTACTGCAAGATCCGTTTTTTTCCAGCATTTTCCCATTATTCAATCCAGGTTCATTGAATTGCTGCGATGCTTTATATAATTGGATTATGATTGCATATGTCAGTGTATTGACTAATAAGGCTTTTATTTAATGTTGTTTCTTGTGCTTATGTGGGATCAGGATGCTTTAGAACATGATGAGCTAGATCAAAAGAATGGTCAGTTGGAAATGAACTACAAGCACGCCAGCAATGCATATCGACCTCCTAGTTTGCGGCCAAGAAACTTGATGACATCAGAGTCAAGCTTTACGCTGCCATTAGTTTCGTCATTATGATTTTAAGGTTTAAACTGATGCATCTTAGCTATTTGTTTCCTCTACTTTTCTTTCATTCTCATTTGTTCTCCTTTTGTACAATTCATATGAAGCAGAGAAAACATTATTTTATTATAATATTTTTAATTCAGAGTAATAGTTCCTTCAATTTTCTTACAAGATATTATTCAACCTGACACTTTAATTAAAGTGAGACTGAGTGGATGTTAAGTTTCACATTTCAATAAAATAAATGTAGGGTTGAAGTTTAGCATATAATAAAATAATCCAATTAAATGATAATAATTTTTGCTCTTTTGTTATTAATTTTAAACATTCACTTCTCACATAAAAAAATATAATAATTGTTTTCACCTTAATTATTTTAAACATTGTAGATTTTTTTACTCAATTTATTAAGAACATATTATAAAGTCAAAATAAAAATATTAAGATATTTAAATAAGATTATATATTTTAATTGTTTAGCTTTTTCAATAATGAACTAAAAGCAAACATACTCATTAAAAATACAATTGAAATTTAAAATGTGTTAAAATTTAATTATAGTTAAAAAACAGAACTAACCAATAGCTAATTCTATATATACTCTTTATAATTTAATCATCTTTTCATTGTGTTATAAGCTTTAATTTTATTTTATAATAAAAATTGATTAGTTTCTTTATATTTTTAAATAAAAAATTTTAAAAGTTTCTATTTATATTTTTTAAAAGATTAATAATATAGCCTAAAAAATAATATAAATTTCAACTTCAATTACATTTTATATAATATGAGAAAGTTAGAGCATAACATTTAAATTTAAATTTTATTTTGTATAATTTAATATAATATTTTGATTCATTAATTATTTTGGAGATTAATTTTATTTTAAACTCTGTGTATATTGGAAACATGAAAATAAAAATATCTGGGGGCAAAATTTTATATTTCTAGTCTATCTATATTATACTATAAAGATTAAAAAAAAATGTAATTACAGTTTCTGCTCTTATTTTCATTTGCTATTAGGATTATTCTTTTGCAATATTTGCATGACTTTCTCTTTAAATTGCTATTAGGATTATTCAGTTTGTTTCTAATTAGATTTTCATATATTTAAATCATAATCAAATCAAAATTCAATTTGACTAATGTTTCAAAATTAATTCAAACAATATAATTAATAAAATCATACTTTTTAATTTGAATTAGGTTGATTTGACTCATGAGGAGCTTATAGAAATGATCAGAGGCAAAACTTTGACATGAAGATGATGAAAAATACAGGCTTTAAGCAAACAACATGCCATTTCAGGATTTGACTTCCATTGCTCTTCTCAATATTGATGCCAATTGCCAAAAAATTCTTGCAAGTGTATTTCTCTTTTAGGAAGTGACGCTGATTCATAAAGAAATCATCATTTTTCATAAAAATCAAGCTGATTTATTTATTTTATGTACAAACCATCAATTAGAATCACAGCAGAGCTGTGAAGTTTGAGTTTTGATCTCTGGCAAATAATGCCAGTTGCAACACTTATTTTGTAGATGCCGGCATAAGCAGTCCGTTAAAATAAAAACAGGAAAAAAAAAAATACAGGGAGAGAGAATTAGATTGCACCAAGTAAGGTCCTCAAGAAATCTCTATAATCTCCTGAAGTGTCATCAATAACTGCATCATCTAGCTTGGTTTTGTAGATGTTGAAATACTCCCCCTTGATTTTCATCATGTCGATTTCAGCTCGAGTTACAATCGCTCTAGTTAGTGAATCTTCATCAGTCCCAAGCCCAATGACAGAAGTTCCTACAACCTGTGAACAAATTAACAAATGCTAATCAGGAAGAAGAAGATTATTAAAAATGGTTCACATTTTTCCATGTCAAGGAAAAATTATTAACCTTGGCACTCCAAGTAAATATTTGGTTTAATTCTATCATAAATCAAGAAAATCATCCTTTCAATGACGTAGAAAATCAATAAGAAAACTGTGCATTTTGAATAATCTCTTAATAAGAAAAGGGGAAAGAAAATAATCAGCAATGTATATTGACCACAAAGGGAACTAAATCAATCACCTCAGCAAAGTGTTTCTCTGGAGACTCTATGCACAAAATCACCACTCTCAATAGGGATTCCAAATCACCATTCCCACAACTCTTTATATCCTGCAAAGAAGATTTTCCAAACAAGATTTCCAAGAAAATCACACTTCTAAACTAGCTAAATTACAGATGCAGTACCTGTTCAATAGGATTTCCGAAGTTTTGCTGATAGCATTTGAAAGTTGCTCTGAGCTGATACACATTCCTAGTGCTGAGGACAAAGACTATATCATCATGATCTAGTTGCTTCCTTTTGATGGCTTCATTCAATTTAGCTGCCTCTGAGTTGGCTATATTCATATCCACCAGTTCTTTATCATACCTGTAAGAGCTTACTAAACCTACCAAAAGCTGTGCAATACAAAAATTGGAATCACTTAGATATCATAAAATGTCTAAGAACCTAATAAAGGTCTTTGAATCATCCCCAGCCTTACCTTTCTAAGGGACAAAGGGACCGCAGACACAATGTCTTCCTCAAGAGAGCAATCAAAAAGAGAAATGTATGCCTGTCTTACTGCTTGCAGATGCTGAGGAGAATTTGCACATGCTATCTCAACTATCACTTGCAGTTGTTTAGTTTCCTTCTTCTTTCCTTTTAATACTTCATTTGCCAGTTTGGCATCCCTTTCTGATGGATCATAAGTCCACAAAAGTACTGCTTTCTGTAAGGAATTTGAAGTTTGAATTGTTATATAATATATGAATATAGTCATTGACATGAATGAAATCTTTTGTCTATAAATATGAAATTCATTATGAAATCAAAGCCTAGTTTACATAAATTAGATCTTCTATAAAACTGGGCTGCAAACAATGACCTTGAAGACAGATGGATCTCTTCAACTAGGTTGAATCAGCTTTTCTTGTTGTATGGAAATAAACAAAGGCCTTGATTTGTAGGACATGCTAACCATATTTGCTTACTGTTTTGTTATAAATAATTCATCATATTTTATACAAGCAATTAACTAAAGCTTATAGTTAAGGGTATCCACAAAATTTCCCAACTTTCAAATTTTGATGACCCAAGATACTAGATTTAGTCTATATGAATCAACTTGATAGAAAAATATCACAAAGGGAGGAAAAACTAAAAGAAATCAACTCATACTCTAAAATCACCAGACAGCTCAGAATGAAGACGATCAATGAGAGATTCCTTATAAAGCTGCTGATAGGTGTCTCTGATTTCCCTTCTCTGACTTGCATTTCTGTGTCCTAATACCCATATAATCGCTTTCTCATCTGTTCCTAATCCTATAACCAATCACCCAAAAAATAAACAAACAGTGAGAAAAATATTCAGTCCACTTTGCCCAAAATTAAATAAATGTTAAAAAAATTGAAAATCGGGTGAACCTATCTGCTTTAAGTTCCTATCATCTCAAAGGAAGAAAAATGTTTAATTGAAAAGAAAATCAAGAAATTAAAAGAATCCAGAAAGGGAAATGAGGAGGGAGATAATAACCAGACCTTGAACAGCACTTCTGAGTTTCTCAGAGTCTTGGGTTGGAGAAGGAACAGCATCTGGTATTCTGAGAGTAGCCATTTTCCTCCAAGAATTTTTCCCAAGAAACAAACACAGAAAAGAAAATTTTAAATTTAGAAACTTTTTCCTTTTCTCGCTTTAGGGTTAATGGAGAAAATTAATTATGATTACGAGAAACAGCTAAAATAATGAATTGTTTGCAGTTTTTTGTTTTTTCAGTTTCTCCGTTTCTGTTTCTATTTCCCTCCTAATAGCAAGCAATTTATATAGTTGTAATATATTTTTTATTGGACATCAATGTCCCTGCTTCCAAATAAATTCCCTCCATTTACTATCTGTAAATCAAACAATCAAGATAAAGAGAAGGGCTAGTTTAGGAAATTAGAGAGAGTTTTTTGGCTTATGTAATAAGTTTTCATATTTGATCTATAGCCATTAGATTTTAGTATTATTGTGGGAACTCACATGAACTTTTGCATTTTATGATTGTGACTGTGGACTATTGATTTTTGCTAATTTTATACTTTGCTAAATCTATAATTAAATTAAACTCCCATATAATCATCAGTTTCAAGAATTTATTGGTAGGTTTGAATAAGGTTTTGAGTTTAGACTATAGGATATATTGCTTAAAAAACTGTCCAATTTTTTAAACATATAACTATATTTAAATAATAATTAACTCTAGCAACTAGCTTTTTTCAGTTTATTGACAGCTCAATCACTCCTAAAAATAACAAATCATAACTTGTTTTTTAATTTTAGGCAGTTTATTTATTTTTATTTTTTTCCTCCTCTTTTTACAAAGCAATAGAGCAAGTTATATATGTATGACAAATTTTCTCAAAAACTGAAAGTTTTTGGCTTCAAATTTTTAATTGAAATTAAATTTATTAGGAAAATAAAATAAAATTTATTACAAACAAACATGCCATTTTTCAATGCTATGTAGTAACATTTGGATATGGCCATGTATTATAATCGATGTTAAATGTTCTCTAATAAGTTATTCTCTCTGTGGCTAAAATATTTAAACTGCTAACTATGGCACTTAAATAATCCCATTATCATGAATAAACCATTATGTATTTTCAGATATATAGTTGGTAATTCATTACATTGCTGTCATATCTAGACACCAATTGGAAACCTACTTAATAAATTACCTTCAATTACCATATATATGAATCAAATAAATGATGAGGACTGGATATATACATGGGATAAAAAGAAATATTGTTTGACATTCTAAATAGCCTAGTAAATAATAAATTTAAATAATATTAAATTATAAATTAATATCATTTGTAGACATAATTAATTTACAGTGATAGTATACTTTTCGGCTGGATAATATATAATTTTAAGTTGTAGTCCATTTATATATTTTTTTTTAAAAAAAAAGTATGATTAATTAATATTAATCTTGTTTACATTATATATTTTTAAAAGAAAATAAAGTTGATAATAAAAAATAAAAAAATAAAAAGCAAGTAGAAGAAAATGTAGTGTGAATAAGAACAAATACAAAACAAGAACTAATAAAGCAAGAAAATATCCCTTATACAGGGTTGACCTACCAAAAGACAGAAAAAAAAAAAGAGTATATTTTTTACAACTCATGAAAATCATTGTCAATTTCCATTCAAATTAGACAAGAAGTGATATGATCCTAAGTAGGGTTCCGTATATATTAAATTTTAATTAATTTTTATCTAATTAATTTTAGTATAATATATTTATGAATTATATAATTATATTAAAATTAAATATATTAATGAGTTTTGGGCCTATTTTGTATTAGTTTAAATCCCAAAATTAATTTAAATTTTATTTTTATCTTATTTAGAAGTTTATCATTATCTAAAATACTTGTCCTGATTTAAAAAGTTTATTTTTAACTAAGAAACTTAAATTAGGATTTTCATATAGCTAAGTCGCTAAACCCATATATTAAAAAAAAAAACTTCAGATTTTGATTAATATAAATTTTGTGAGAAAATTTTTTCAATTTTGGTTATTGTTAAGAATCGTTTTGAACTTATCAAAGCTAATCACTTTGTGGCATTCATCAATTATACCAAGGTTCTCTAGCATAAGTTGTTATTGGGTCAAGGTTTCTTGTTCAAATCTGATTTGGCTTTCCAAGAGGTCGCATACCATGCGTAAAGGCATTGGGTCTCAGAGCAAGTCGATTGAGGTTCGCATCAGTTTGGTATCAGAGCTTAGGCTCTAAATCAGATTTGCTTAGCTTTATTTTACCTTGTTACTACGTTTTCTTATTTTTGTTTCTTTCGTTCCTTTTCGTTTGCATTTTTTTTTTTCGTTTTGTGTCCCTTACTTATTTATTACTTATTTAAGTCATAAATCTGTTTGTTTTTACTTCAAATTAAAATTAGAAAAGAAAAAAAAATTCAATTTCATTGTCTTCGTTTGAATTTATACCTTTTCTATTTGAGTGCTAAAAAAAAAACAAAAATAATTTTCCTTGATTTGTTTTCTATTTTTATTTGTTTCCCTATCTTTTTCGAACCTTTCCGTTTATTGTCCTAAATTATTTTAAAAAAAGAAGAAGAAGAAGAGAAAAAAAGACACGAGTGAACTTGAATGCTCTCAAGGGAGTGAAGTGAGCTAATCACAATGAATAACAAAACTAAGAACACTCAAACAATTGATATTGCCTCTAAATTGGAGGTTTTGAAAAACACTTTCAAGTCATAAACTTGCACTTTAGAAAGATGAGAGATATAATGGATAGGCTAGAAGATTCGTTCTCAAAGAGACAAAATCCAAATGCTCCAAATGCACCATGGAAAGTAATGAAATCTAAAGAGGAGTTGCTCAAAGAATATTAGAGGAGAGTTTTTGAGGAAACTAATAAAAAATCTGAGATGTGGAAAGCCGAGCAAAGAGTTAAACGTTAAAAAGAGAAAGCTGAAGAGAAAGCGGCATCAAATTTATTAATAAAGCAACCTAAAAATGAGATTAAGAGTGGTGAGATAGAAAGCATAATAATCTACCCCATCAAGGTCATTTGTGAATCGGATTGGGTGGATGAAAAAATTGTAAAAAATAAGACTCAATCAATAAAAGTTGCTCGTGAAGAAATTCCAACAATTGAAACTCATCAAAAAATCTCAGAAGGAGCAAAAGAGAATGACGGAATAAAGGAGAATGATTTAGTCCACAAAAATAAAAATAATGCGGAATTTGTTTTGCTTAATGATTTCTTTGATATTTTTCTAACAAATTCTCAGATTTTTCAAACACTTCATTTGCTACGAGTCGTCAAGGAGAAAAGTTGACAAATTTGTGTGTTATTCTTATTACTTCAGTTTTTCAAAGTTAGAGGACGAGTTTTCTCCAACAAAGAAAGAATGACACTTGCAAGGGAAGTTTCAAATTTCAAAGATACCATGGCACATGATTCGAGGACTAGTCATTTTTCAAAAAAGGGGGAATGATATGATTCCAAGTATGGTCCTGTATATATTAAATTTTGATCAATCTTTATCTAATTAATTTTAGTATAATATATTTATGGGTTATATAATTATATTAAAATTAAATATATTAGTGAGTTTTGGGCCTATTTTGTATTAATTTATAGCCTAAAACTAATTTAGACTTTATTTTTATCTTATTTAGAAGTTTATCCTTATCTAGAAAGCTTACCCTGATTTAGAAAGTTTATTCTTAATTAGAAAACTTAAATTAGAATTTTTATATAGCTAAGTCGCTAAATCCATGTATTAAAAAAAAATTCAGATTTTGATTAATATAAATTTTATGTGAAAATTCTCTTCATTTTGGTTCTTACTAAAAATCGTTTTGAACTTATCAAAACTAACCACTTTGTGGCGTTTATCAATTATACCAAAGTTTTCTAGCACAGGTTACTATTGGGTTAATATTTCTTGTTTAAATTTAATTTAACTTTTTAAGGGGTCTCGTACTATGTATAAAAACGTTGAGTCTCAAGGCAAGTTGATTGAGGTTGGGATCAAGAAGTCAATATATATTTTTAAGGGACGAAATAAATTGAATAATATTTTAAAAACGTGAATTAATGAGCTGTATCATCATCTTTATCTTCTTCGCTGGTAGGCCTCTAATAATTAATATATATAAATCAATAATTGTTGTTGGCTCCACTCCAACTACTAAAGATGAAACATATATTCTCATTAATAAAAATTATTAAATAAGATAAAAACATCTCCTCTTATTTATATAAAATATAATTAAAATAAAAATATATTTATATAAATAAATAATATCTATATTTAAAAAAATAAAATTCCTAACAACTTTTATATCTGAAGGATTTTGATATACTTATTTTTACAGTCTTATTTTTAATTATACTAAATTAAGGCATTAAGCTCTGATTTTATTGTTCTCTAATTTTATGAATTGAGTATAAAAATAAAAAAGAACTATGTAGATAAAAAAAAAATTACATACCAATAAAAGTGGGGTAAAAAAGAAATTAATATACGTAACAACTTGAAATAATATTTATAGAAGTGAGATTTATTTCATTAATTATTTGTTTCACCTAATATTTGAACACATTACTGGAGGCTAACTAATTAATTACAATGATAACAATTAGTTCATACTGATAACTATATATTTTAATTATCTTTAGATTATTATAATGAATTTAATAATCTTCATATTTTCATTTTTTTTTTTTTTTTTTTTTTTTGCTAGTATATGTAATTTATAGTGACACTCCATAATTTTAATTTTTAAATGCATTCTATTTTAATTAGTTACAACATAAATTGTTAACTCAGTACTTGGATTGGGTGTGACTAGAGAATTCATTGCAGAATATAAGTTAGGGATAACATTAATTAATAATTAATTATTATTATTATCTAACCTCATGCTTGACAAGATTATTATTATTATTATTATTATCTAACCTCATGCTTGACAAGATTATTATTATTGTTATTATCTAACTTCATGCTTCACAAGATTGGTATATTTTAACAAATTACACAAAAGGAAGTCATCCCTTAGAATTAATTAAGGATATATACTATAGCAACTTCCAGATGCGGATTTGTTATAAGACAAGGACGGCATGTATTATCCCTTAATTTTTAAAATTTTTAATATAAAATTATTCTTTAGCCTTTAAAATTTATAAAATTAATAAAATATTTATTTTATTTTATAAAATTAATTTTTTAATCTCTAATAAAATATTAATTAATCATATACTTTTCAATTTTTATTTTTTGACCCTTAAATTTTTAAATTTTTTAAGATAAAAAATTATTTAATTTCTGATATTTATTAAAATTAATAAAATAATTTTTCTATTTTAAAAAAATTAATTTTAAAATAATCAAACAACTCATGTTCATACCAAAAGCTTATCTCCATATGTATGAAACTTCCACATTTTTTTTTAATATTATTATATTATAGATGTGACAACATATGATTTTGTTGTTTCTTCATCACTCGTTATGGAAATGCATAGATGAAATCATTTAATGGATTAGGAATAATTGGTCGGAGAGGGAATATATTTTTTTTTATTTTTATATGCTTGTGCTACACATGTGATCATTAATTATAATGGAGTCATAATAGGCAATAGTTAATGACAGGATGTTGATGATTTCACCTCAATATGTCATGTATATTTTGTTTTTATAACCTTTTTTTTTTTTTTACAAATTTTTGAAATTTTTATATAATTTCAAGTATTTAAAAAATAATTAAAAATAAATATTAAGTAATTAATATGAAAGTTTAAGAATTTTTTTTATTTTTTTATATAATAACCTTATTTGAATAAATTAAATGAAAAAATAAAATAGTATAATATTTTTAATATATTATAATATAATTATTTTCATTAAATTTTTCCATAATTTTTTTCTTTCATTGAATATATTATGATTAATAATATAAATTTCATACTAATAAAAATATTAATAAAGATGCCAGTTTAAAAATGTAATACAATATTATTATTATTATTTATGTGAAATAACAATACTTTTATATTTTTATTTAGAATAATATAATATTTTTATCTTTTTAATTTACAAACTGCCTTCAATTACCATATATATGAATCAAATAAATGATGAGAACTGAATATATACAAGGGATAAAAAGAAATATTATTTGACATTCTAAATGTCCTGATAAATGATAAATTTAAAAAAAATTAAATTACTAATTAATATCATTTATAGACATAATTAATTTACAATGATATTATATTTCTCGGTTGGATAATATATAATTTTAAGTTGTACTCCATCTATATATTAAAAAAAAAAAAAGGTATGATTAATTAATATTAATCTTGTTTACATATATATTTTTAAAAGAAAATAAAGTTGATAATAAAAAAAGCAAGTAGAAGAAAATGTAGTGTGAATAAGAATAAATACAAAACAAGAACTAATAAAGCTAGAAAATATCCCTTATATAAGGCTGACCTACCAAAAAGACAGAAAATATATATATATATATATATATATA
>CANXYC011087809.1:0-15024 GCA_948193065.1 Aleurites moluccanus | reverse complement strand
ACTATCATGATTTTAACTAAAAATACTATTAATTAATTTTAACTAAAAATATTATATTTTTATGTAGCTATAAATTAACCCTCATAGTTATAAATTTAATACTATCATGATTTTAACTAAAAATACTATTAATTAATATTTTAACTAAAAATATTAACTAATTTAATAATATTATTAAACTTTACAAAACAAATTTATTAATAAAAATATTCATTTTTATTGCACTAATATATTACCAAAATAATAAATATATTCATTAAATTTAAAATGCTTCACCACATTTAATTAAAATACTCTAAATATTAACTTAAAATGTTATGCAAAACAATATTACTAAAATCAGAACAACTTTTTAACCTTTTTAAGTTAATATTAAAAAATTTAAATGACAATCAATCACAAAATAAAAAAAAATAATGTACAAAAAAAAAAATAGTAACTTACTGATTGTGTGGTTAAATGAAAAATAATTGGAAAGTTGAAAAATTGAAGAGTCCAAATCTAACAAAATATTATTATAAATAATTAATTTACTAATTGATAAAAAAAAATAAACAACACTAACAAATTTAATATTATGTGTGTAAATTATTAATTTTAACAATAAAAATATAATACATCAAAAAAATTATTTTTTAAATTTAATTATTTAATTAAATAAATTTAATACTATCATGATTTTAATAAAAATATTATTAACTAGTTTTAGGTATTAATTTTAAAAAAATACTTACAGATATTATGCTAACTGGAATAAAAAAAATTGAAAACCTGCACTTTCAAATTAATTTAAAAAAAAAAAAAATTAAAGATCGAGAGGTGTAAGGAGAGAAAGAGCTGAAGGTTTATTAACATGGCAATCAATTTTGAAGTGTTGAGTTTTTATAAGGAACCTTAGCGTAGCCAAGGAATGTGTTTAGCATAGAGCATCTGATTTCACTGTGGGTAATATTTGGGCTGTGTCTGGGTACCTGCATTGTGCGTGGATACCGCATGCGCTGTGCTCTCAGTACAGCCCTATACGTGAGTATCGCATGTGCTGTGCACTCAATTTCTCGTTGACTGAAGACAACGCGTCTATTAACCGCGCGATTGGTATCAACAGGTAATAATAATAGATTTTGTTATAAAATAATAATTTTATTATTATTATTTAGAAAAAAGCTCATAAATTTCAGGATTGCTTTTTTATGATAACTGTGGAGTAGTTTATCTTAGAATATGTTGATGTTATTTGCTTGTTTTAATTTTTTTTACCAAAAGCATAATTTTAATATACAAATTTTAATAAATAGAAACGAATTTTAACTGGAAATTGAATAAAATATTTAAGTGCGTTTTATTGTCTAAGAAATTGTAAGTATATTCCTCCGAATAGTGCGGGCATTAAAGTTGCAACTAAGCGCCATGCGCCGTCCATATTAACTGCTACTTTAGATAATTATTTGACTAAGAACATAAAAATTAAAATAGCATCACATTCAGAGAATTATATAATATACCAAAACATCATTTGATGTGATTTGAGAAGAACCTATCATGGAGTTAGGTAACATCCACAAGTGGCGTCTCCATTTTTCAACCTAATTATTTTTTATATACAGGAATCTGGGATTAGACCACCATGGAAATCCTAATGCCATGAACAGGGATTTTCTAGAAGTTCTGTTCTGATTTTTATAAACTAAACCTTAAATTGTAATAATATTTATGAGATTTTATATTTTTTATACATTAAAATTTTTTTAAAGAAAAGAGTATGTCAAAATTTAAATCTCTTATTTTTTACAACAAAAAGCATGACTTGTAGAATTTTAAGTTGATTTAGGCTTCTAATTGTCATGAGCTGAATCAATATTTGGATGATTAGTAAAATGTTATTTTAAACAGTAATTATGAATAATCCTTCAGAAATTAGATGTTATGTACCCTACAAAAATTAATACTACGTACAATGGAATCAAGAAAGTATTATATAAGAATTTAAGAAACAAGACTTCAAAACTTTAATATTATTACATAACATATTAGATTTAGAATTCTTGCTTCACATTAAACTATTCAACTCAATTTAGTCTTAATTTTTATTTATAGCGAATAATAAATTCTAACATTTGATTCTAAATGAGTTACGAAACTTATTATATAAAAATAAATAATAATTTTTGAGCTCTACGACATATTCATCTCTTTAGATCAGAAGGAACCAATTTGAACTCTAAAATCCTTTATTTAAGGTATTTTTCGATCATTTTTAATTTTGGACTATTTTTGAACTTGCTGTATTTTTTTTTTGCCATGATTTTATTGTCTTTTATTATTTATGATTTGTAAAATAATATATAAACTTT
This sequence comes from Aleurites moluccanus, assembly GCA_948193065.1. Classification (NCBI taxonomy): domain Eukaryota; kingdom Viridiplantae; phylum Streptophyta; class Magnoliopsida; order Malpighiales; family Euphorbiaceae; genus Aleurites; species Aleurites moluccanus. Next base: position 12,673 of record CANXYC011087809.1, on the reverse strand, counting down.
CTTAATTTTTTAGAGGCAATTTTTTTTTTATTAATAATAATTCAGATTATTTTAAACTTAATTTTGAGTTTTTACTTTTTGAATGCTTATATGTTGCGTCAATTTCAAAATTAATTGGAATCAGTTATATGATTTTTTTTATTTTAAACAATTTTAGCAACGTCTTTTGATAAGTATAATGTCTCTAAATTATATTTTATTTTTTTTCTCCAAATTAATTTAAATTTGATTCTTATCCTTGATCCATGTTAGACTGAAAAAGGAAATACCTTGTAATGTAGCTGCCCAAGTTGATTAATAATAAAGCATACAAATGCATAATTTGATGATAAATGCATATATAATTTCAACAATTAATTTAAGTCTATTTAAAAAAAAAAATTGATATATATAAATTTATGATATCAAATAATAAATACTATATAATTTCAAAAGAACAACTAAAAATATTAAATTCTATGGACTGCACACATGTGAGTTTATAAGTGGCAAATGTTGAAATCCATTTGTACAAAACCAATTGGTTTTTGCTATGTTCAACATCTACTCATTTATAAGTCCTTTATATATTTTATTATTATTCAATGTGAGATCTTTTAACTCTAACACCCCCTCTTGATATGTGTTAAGCTCTTAACTAGCACATGGCACAACAAACTGAGGGTCAATGATCAAAGTAACAGATGGCTGATTTAAATTTTAGATTCACATATATGTCAGACCTTACAGACACATGGCTACTGAGAATGATGATCGAGATAACAGATGACCAATTTAGATTTTAGATTCACACATGTGTCAGGTTCTATTAATACACGACTACTAGATTGACAAAAGAACATAGATTTGAGTGTAAAATTGGCTCTGATACCATGTTAAAATTGATATATAATAAAAATTTATAATATCTAATAATAAATACTATATAATTTCAAAAGAACAACTAAAAATGTTAAAGTCCATGGATCGTACACATATGGTCTTATAAATAGGCAAATGTTGAAACTCATTTACACAAAATTAATTGGCTTTTGCTAGTTTAACACTCACTTGCTTGTAAGTCCTTTATATATTTTCTCAATATTTAATGTGAGATATTTTTCTTAACACACCCTTTCAAGTGTAACCAGGCTTAACTTGTGACTTAACATCAACAAGCCGATTGATACTTGCTCATAAATGGATCGGCTGATATCTCTTCTTCACCTTCGATTCAGACTGACATTATCATCAGTCCACAATAATGGGTTTAAACATGGGTCACATGATCTAGTTAGTTTGAGCATGAAACTCTGGTACCATGATAAACAAGAGATAGGTTTGAGAGAATGAATGTTTGTATTATATTGTGTGTTTTGTACAATAGGAGGTATCCTATTTATATACAAGAACGAGAACTAAGTAAGAAAAAGAGAATAATACATACAAGGAAACAAAATAATATATATAAGGAAAGAAGACTAAATCTATAAAAGGAAACTAAATGATTATATTCTAATATCAAGTCATAGAATCATATACACATTGACATCCCCCCTTAAACTAAAGATGGTAAGAAAACATTCATCAGAATCTTGCTAATGAGATTATAAAAATGTTGAGACGAATGTACTTTAGTGTACATGTCATCAGTTTGATCAAGAGAAAATACTTAATAAGCTTGATAGTATTTTGAAGAATATGATGTCTTGCAAAATGACAATCATTCTCAATATATTTGGTGCACTTATAAAAAACATCATTGTGAGCAATTTGGATAGCACTATGATTGTCACAATGTAAGGGGATAGAAAATGTATGATGAATACCCATATCATGAAGCAATCAGCAAAACCAGATGATGTAATATATATATATACACACATTTTATTTAAAAAAAAAAAAGAGAAACAGTGATTTGATTGGTCTAAATCAACCAATCAGATTTAAATGCTCGGAGAGAAGAAGAAAATACATAGAAGAAGAATAAGGAGGAGAGAGAGAGAGAGAGAGAGAGAGAGAGAAGAGATATAAAAGAGGTTTGGCTCGATCTACCCCGATCTGGCTGCCGCCTGTCGACACCACCCCTGCCTGGAGGAAGCTCAACCTCTAATGATGCCATCGGTGAAGATCCAACCACGAACAACCATTGGAACTGGCCACACATGCCGGAAAGACTTCTTGGCTGGCCACCACCTTCTGATGCTGGTTCCAGCCTCCGTTTCCAGCAATTCTACCATCATTACACTCGTCTCAGTTCAACCTTTCTTTTAACACCTACTTTACCTTGATTAGAAAACGGAGCTCAAGACCAAAAAAATATCAGTCCGACTCTTTTTTTTTTAATTTTTAGGCAGAGTGAGTTTTTATCAACTCTAAAAATTATGTTTGATATTTTGAAAATTTTTCGAAGTCAGTTTGTAAGTTAAATATGAAGTTTGAATATCGATTTAATAATTACGGCGGAAGAAATAATTTTAGATTGTCTATAAAATAAGTAAATAATTAAGGTATTTATGGGAAAATTATTTTTAGATTTTATGGGTAATATAATATATAGATTTATGTCTATATTGTGGAAAATTAAATTATTTATATGATAAATTAAAGGGTCAATTACTATTTCCCCCCTGTCAAATGATCCAATACACTAAATCATTCTTGACCTTTCAAAAATATATTAATTTCCCCCTGACAAATGTCACAATACACTACTAGGCCCTTCCATCCAATTTTGCTATTAGTCAACCATATAAGGGTAGTAAAAAGACAAAAATATCCTTACTCTTTAATTTTAATTAATTACATTCTATTTTTACTTTAAAAAGTATTTTTTAGAATTAAAAAATATATTTTTATATTTTTGACAAATTTAAAAATAAAAATAAATAAAAATATTTTTTAAAAATAAAAAATAACAAATATTTTTAAAAAATATTTTTTAGTTTTTGTTTTTAAATTTGTTAAAAATATAAAAATGAATTTTTTATTTGTATTAAAAAATTTAAGAAGAAATAATTTAATTTCTTCTTAAATTATTTTTTAAAATAAAAAATAACAAATCAAAAATATTTTTGTTTATTTTTTATTTTAAAATATATCAAAAAATATGAAAATAAATTTTTTAACCCTAAAACTATTTTTTAAAGTAAAAATAGAATGTAATTAATTAAAAATAAAGGGCAATGACATTTCTGTCGTTTTATTGCCCTTGTAAAGTTGACTAACGGTTGACTAATAACAAAATTGGATAGAAGGGTCTGGTAGTATATTGTGACACTTGTCAGAAGGGAGTTAGTGTATTTTTCAAAAGTCAAGGAAAACTTAGTGTATTGGGTAATTCTACTGGGAAGAAATAGTAATTAACCCTAAATTAAATTATTGAATGAGAATTAATGACTTAATTATTTTATCAATACGAGTAATTATTTTATTTATGTATTGTTGTGAGTCTTGGTTTGAGAAATATTGAGGAGGATGTGATGATAAATTTTTGTAGGCCCCGGATGGGCAATGATTTACTTGAATTGGAGTATTGATGGGATGATATAAATTTATTTATTTTTAGGGGGCTACATCCTATTATAGAGGAGATTCTACCGAATTTTCGGCAAAAAATTAAATTAAATTATTATATAATTAATTAGAAAACCCATTAGTTAGTAATTAATCTATTCTTATTATTGATTTTCTTTAGATACTCTAAAAGCTTCAACAGCGGGTCCTACCGGAGACAGGGATTGAGTACCTTCTTTTTTACTGAGAGTTGATATGATTTAAGTTAACAGTGTTTTTGAGCATATCATGAATATTAAATGTATATCCATTGTACACATATTTAATTACCACATTCTGCATTAGAAATTAGGATACATATATATGTTTATGATGTTAATTGATGTATTATGTTAGATTCAGTGTTGTGTTGCAATGAGAATAGGATGATGTGGAATCCACCTATACTAATATAGGTAATGTAATTTTATGATATGATATGTTATGATGGTATTCGATGAGACATGTTATGAAACGAGTATGATGATGTTATTACAGGGATTAGCCTGGTTATAGCTGGTTTCACCATGACCCTGGACATGGATAAGAGAGTTTTGGGATGTCCGATTTGAGCTAGACTCACCGCGACCCCGTATTTGGATATTAAAAGAGTCAAGGAAGGGGGTCGAGTCCCCATTTATATTTATGGTTTATAGATGGATGATGGATTCTACTGACTATTTTCATTATAGATGATATGTTTATCTGTTTGTTGATGATGAATTGTGATATAGTATCTCATATAGATGATAGTTGACATGCATGTTTATTTAAATTATATCAGTTCATTGAGTCAAACGCTCACCCCTGTTCACTATTTTTCAGGTAACTTCCTCACTTCTTTCTTCAGAATTAGCTCTGCTTCCTTCCTCACAGAGAACTGACTTTTTTAAGGTCATTATATAATTTTATTATTTTTAGTACTTCCGCAATTACCGGTGTTTTAAGCTTATGTAAAAATTATGTCAGCTTATGGGTAAATAGATTCCCACTTATGTTTTGACTATGATGTGGATTACTTTATATAGCAAGATAATGTTTTGTTGGAGGATATACCTCCTTTCAATATTATGATTGCTATTTATGTTATGTTATTTGTGGGATATATATTTAAATGATGTTCAGATAAGGCTTGCTACAGGTTCCAATGGCATATCGCCATTTTGTTCCCTAGCGCCGGTCATGATTCTAGGGCGGGGTCATAACAAAGTTGGTATTAGGGCTATAGGTATTAAATTTTATTGATGAAAGTATGATGAAATGAGTTTTGTAGGTTGGTAATTATGGAAAAAATTAGGATTTCTATTTATATTGGTTGAGTCTCTTTTGCCTCAATTATCAGCGTTAAGCCTTAAATTATGATTATATCTAGTGTGTTGAGGATTATTATGATTTATGATGTAACTAAAGTATAATTCTTTTATCAGCATAATGGTCAACACGAGAAGAAGAGCAAAAACTAATGCAGAGGAAGATATTCCTGATGAGGCTTTTAACCAGCCCGTTGCGTCCAATACATACAGGAGAGGTCGATTTAGGGTTAATAGGAGTACTCCAGCTGAGGTTTAAGGGCAAGCTCCTCCGCAAATGGCTTATGGAATAGAGGATTTTAATATGACTACTTTTGTTTAGGGTGTAGCTGATTTTCAAGGAGCTATGGGTACTTGGGCATGGACCATGTTACAACAACAACAACATACTCAAAATGCAACTAGGGTCCAAACATTCGCAAAGGTGGACATGTATCATTTTACTAAATTAGGACCATCTAAGTTTGATGGGACAGGGGATCCTTTTGAGTACTTGGAAATAGTAAAAAGAATGATAAATTCCCTACACATTTCAGATAAGCAAGTAATAGTGATGGTTGGATTTAATTTGAGGGGATTTACAGCTAATGAATAGTACAAAAATTATATGAAAGATACAGTAGATCAGTTGACTTGGGAAGAGTTCTCTGACAAGTTCATAAAATTTGTTGTCTCTGATGCAGTGAGATTTAGGAAGATATGTCAATTTGAAGGGTTAAAACAAGGGAAAAATCCATAGAGGAGTACACTCAGACTTTTCTGGACCTTAGTCGGTATGCCCCCATTTCTATTCCAACTGAACATATGAAAGTAGATCGGTTTGTAGTAGGACTAGATAATGCTTATGTTTCTTTAGTGGAGTTCAGTGGCTCATTTGTGGAGGTGGTGGATAGAGCTTGTAGGACTAAGATTAAGCTTTTTCCTGAAATGGCTGAGGGTAAAAATATGAAGAGTAAAGGGAATCCCCAAGCTAGTGGATCTAGTTATGGTAATATAGATTATGCTACAGAGACTTAGGTGATGAGTACAACATTATCTGGTCGTAGAGAAAAAAGAAGGGGATCAAGAAGGGATTATGTAGGCATCGGTTAGGGGGATCATCTAGATTTCAATAGAGTTATGGTGGCAGTGGTCAAAGTTTGGGACATAGTGGTTCAGGATCTAGAACTGTGGATAGTACTTGTAACAAATGTGGTAAGATGCATCAAGGACCCTGTCGTTTTGGTACTAATCAATGCTATAAGTATGGTCAACCATGTCACTTTTCTAAGGAATGTCCCTAATTTAGAGGTCAACAGACTTATACTCGAGGTTTATAGTTAGTGTAGGTCAGCCTATCTACTCTACTCCCTATGCTTCTCAGGCAGGTAATTCTTTTGGAGGCTAGCACAACCGCGGATCAGCAGAAAGAAGTTCAGGAGGTAGGATGTTTAGTATAGGACTTGGTCAGTCTCAAGGTCGGAGTCAACCAGGTGGGGACAAGCCAGAGTCTTTACCTTGACTTACTAGGATGCTCAAGTGTCTAATGCAGTTGTTTCAGGTATTCTTCCTGTATATTCTATTGAGTCACATATATTAATTGGTATGGGTGCTACACAATCATTTATTTCTCCTAATTTGGCTGTGAAGTTGAATAGACAACCAGTTACTTTAGAATGTCTATTGTCTGTTGCTACTCCTATGAGTGAAACATTAATTGTAGATATGGTTTTTCCTTCATGTTCCGTTAAGGTGAAAGGAAGAGCAGATCTCATACTGCTAGACGTTATGGACTTTGATGTTATTTTAGGAATGGATTAGTTAGTTTTTCATTTTGCCTTTATGGACTGTAGAAATAAGGAGGTGATTTTTCATATGCCTAGTGGCGTGGAATTTAATTTTAAAGGAGACCATACAATTGCCAATTGCTCCCTACAATTTAATCTCAGTTATCAGTGTCAGGAAGATGTTAAGACATGGATATCAGGGTTATTTGGCCTTGGTTAGTGATGTGACAGCTAACATGAGTATAATTGTCATTGTGTCGATTGTTAATGAGTTCGTTGATGTGTTTCCTGATGAGTTTCCAGGGTTACCCCTTGATAGAGAGATTGAATTTTGTATAAATGTGGTACCAAATACAAAGCCTATTTCTATGCCGCCTTATAGGATGGTATCTGCTGAATTGAAAGAATTAAAGCAATAGTTAAAGGAATTGTTGGATAAGGGTTTTATTAGGCCTAGTACATCACATTGGGGTGCTCCAGTGCTTTTTGTTAAAAAGAAAGATGGTTCTTTATGGCTCTGCATTGATTATAGACAACTTAACAAGGTGAATGTTTGTAATAAATATCTTCTTCCTCAGATTGATGATTTGTTTGATCAACTTCAGGGAGCTAAATATTTTTCAAAAATAGATATGAGACCAGGTTATTATCAATTGAGGATTAGGAGGGGTGGCATACACAAGACAACATTTAGGACCAAATATGGCTACTATTAGTTTTTGGTGATGTTATTTGGGCTTACTAATGTACCAACAACTTTTATGGACTTGATGAATAGAGTATTCAGACCATTTCTGCACCGCTTTGTGATAGTTTTTGTTGATGACATTTTGGTTTACTCTAAAAGTGAGGAGGAACATGTTTAGCATCTAAGGATGGTGTTGCAGACCTTATGAGAGAATAAATTATATGCCAAATTTTCTAAGTGTGAATTTTGTCTAAACAGTGTGACTTTCTTGGGCCATGTTGTATCTAAGGATAGTATTAAAGTGGATCCTAAAAAGATTGAGGTAGTAAGTAACTCATTGAGGCTGACCACAATAACTGAAATTCATAGTTTTCTTAGTTTAGCTGGATATTATCGCCGCTTTGTGTAAGACTTTTCTAGAATTGCAGCACCTTTTACAAAGTTGACTCAGAAGAATATTAGGTTTCAGTGGACAAATGCTTGTGCGGAATGTTTTCATAAGTTGAAAGATTGCTTGACATCGACACCCGTGCAGACCTTACCTTCGGGTACAGGTGGATATACGGTATATTGTGATGCTTCGAGAGTGGGTTTGGGTTGTTTATTAATGCAGCATAGTAAAGTTATGGCTTATGCATCAAGACAATTGAAGAAGCATAAACAAAACTACCTTATCCATGATTTGAAAATGGCTGCGGTGATATTTGCATTAAAGATATGAAGGTATTATATGTATGGATAAATATGTGAAATTTATACGGATCACAAAAGTTTGAAATACATTTTTGAACAGCGTGATTTAAATTTAAGACAACGAAGATGGATGAAACTTTTAAAGGATTATGCTTGTAGTATTCTCTACCATCCAGGCAAGCTAATGTGCTTGCTAATGCTTTGAGTAAGAAGTCTTCTGGCAATTTAGCTCATATTGATGTTGAGAAGAGACCACTGGTGCAAGAATTGCACAAATTGTTTGATATGGGAGTACAAATAGAGTTTCTAGAGAATGGAGTGCTTTGAGCTCATTTCAAGATTCGGTCAATCTTATTAGACAGATTTAAAATCGCTCAAATGCGAGATCCACAATTGAGAAAAATTATAACTGGAATTCAAGAAGGTAAAGTACGAGATTTTGTGGTAGATATAGATGGTACTCTTCGTTATGGTGCTAGGTTGTGCGTCCCTAATGCGGATGATTTATAAAAAGAAATTATGGAGGAAGTACATCATGTAGCTTATAGTGTCCATCCTGGATCAACTAAAATGTATCATGACTTGAAAAGTATATATTGGTGGAATGGGATGAAAAGGGACATAGAAGACTATGTATCTAGATGTTTAGTTTGCCAACAAGTTAAACTTAAGTATCAGAAACCATCAGATCTTCTTCAACCACTACCAATTCTAGACTGTAATAAAATGAGTTGACTTAGTCAATCTATCAACTATCACCCAGATTAAATCATAACCTGAAGAAGTCTGAGGTAGTCCAATAATAAAATCCATAGTAATATGCTCCCACTTCTATTCAGTGGTACGATTAGCGAGGTTATGTTTGAAAAAGATTGTTTGTTTGCATGAAGTGCTGATCTCCATCATGTCTGATAGGGATCCACAGTTCACATTTTGATTTTAGAGATCATTACAGGAAGCTTTGGGTACTAGATTGGATTTTAGTAATGCTTTTCACCCTCATATTGATGGTCAATCGTAGAGAACTATTCAAACCTTAGAGGATATCCTTCGCATATGTGCTTTAGATTTTGGAGGTCAATGGGATTGGCATCTTCCTTTAATTGAATTTGCTTATAATAATAGTTACCATGCCAGCATCGAGATGGTACCATATGAGGCTTTATATGGCAAGAAGTATAGATTCCCGGTGTGTTGGAATTAGGTAGAAGAAAGTAATTTAGCAAGACTAGATTTAGTACAAGTCACTTCAGAAAGGATTCCAATAATCAGAGAATGATTGAAAACTGCCTTTAGTAGGCAAAAGAGCTATGCTGATCCGAGATGACGACATGTGGAATTTACTATAAGAGATATGGTGTTCTTAAAGGTTTCTCCTATGAAAGGTGTGATGAGATTTGGAAAGAAATGAAGGTTGGCACCATGATATGTTGGCCCTTTTGAGATAATTAAAAGAATTTGTGCAGTCTCTTATTGATGGCTTTGCTAGAGAATTTTTCTCATGTTCACCTAGTTTTCCATATTTCCATGCTAAGGAAGTACATTTCTGATTCTTCTCAGGTACTTCCCACACCAGAAGTTGAGATTAGCGAGAATTTATCTTATGAGAAGCAACCTGTGGCTATAGTTGATACTTAGGTTAGGAAGCTTCGCTCTAAGGAAATTTGCATGGTTAAAGTACCTTGGAGAAATCACAAGATAGAAGAGTGTACTTGGGAGATGGAGTAAGGAATGAGAGAGCAGTACCCTCACCTTTTCACAAGTTGATTAAAGTAAGTTTTTAATTTAAGAACGATTTTTTTTAAGGAGAGGAGAATGTAATATATATATATAAAGTGCAGCTGGGATTCGAACCCAGGTCTGGTGGAAGGAAGGTTAAGCCTTCCAACCACTAGGCCAACCTCATTTCTTGGTTAAATTAAGGGAGATATATATAGCATTTTATTTTATTTTTTTTTAAAAAAGAGAAACAGAGATCTAATTGGTTTAAATCAACCAATCAGACCCAAATGCTCAGGGAGAAGAAGAAAAATACACAGAAGAAGAAGAAGAAGAGAGAGGAGAGAGAAAAGAGGTTTAGCTAGATTTACCTCGATCCAGCCTTCGCCTGTCGACACTACCCCTGCCTGGACGAAGCCTAGCCTCCAACGATGCCACTGGTGAAGATTCGGCCACGATCGGCCGGTAGAGCCAGCCACACATGCCAGAAAGGCTTCATGGCCAACCACCACCTTCTAAGGCCGTTTTCGGTAGGTTCCAGCCTCCGTTTCTGGTGATTCCATCACCATTACACTCATCTCAGTTCGACCTTTCTTTTGGCACCTATTTTGCCTTGATTAGAGAACAGAGCTCGAGACTGAAAAAATATCAGTTCGGATTTTTTATTTTTATTTTTAGGCAAAGTGAGTTTTTATCAACTCTAAAAATTATGTTTGATATTATGAAAATTTTTAGAAATCAGTTTGTAAGTTAAATATGGAGTTTGAATATCGGTTTAATAATTACGGCAGAAAAAATAATTTCAGACTGTCTATAAAATAAGTAAATAATTAAGGTATTTATGAGAAAATTATTTTTAGATTTTATGGGTAATATAATATATAGATTTATGTCTATATTGTGGAAAAATAAATTATTTAGATGATAAATTAAATTATTGAATGAGAATTAAGGACTTAATTATTTTATCGGTACGAGTAATTATTTTATTTATATATTATTGTGAGCCTTGGTTTGAGAATTGTTGAGGATGATGTGATGATAATTTTTGTAGGCCCTAGATAGGCAATGATTTACTTGAATTGGAGTATTGATGGGATGATATAAATTTATTTATTTTTACGAGGCTACATCGTATTATAAAGGAGATTCTGTAAAATTTTCGGCAGAAAAGTAAATTAAATTATTATATAATTAATTTGAAAATCCATTAGTTAGTAATTAAATAATTTTCTTTAGATATTTCAAGCGCTTCCGTAGAGGGTCTTAGCGGAGACGGGGATTGAGTACCTCATTTTATATTGTGAGTTGATATAAGTTATGTCACGACCCAAATCCATAGTCATGACCGGAGTGAAGGTAGACTGAAATCTAACCTCACAAGCCTAACAGATACTATACTTATAACCTATGAAATTACATTTGAACACGTAGTCAATTACTTATATCCATCAAATATTACATTTAAATACTATTAACTAATAATAATAAATTAAGTAAAATTCATTACAACTAATATTTGGAAATCAACTAAAATACTCCCAAAGGAAATTACTCATAACTACCTTTAAGATAATGTCTTGGCTTTGGAAGAAATGAAGGAAGCCTTACCAAAATAAGATAACATATCTACAAAGAAACTGAAATTTTGAAGGAGTGACCAAACCACGCGCTCAGTGAGAAAACATATAAAGGTAGGGAATGAACTTAACATTTTAGACATATATGGCATATATATAACCAATAACAATAATTCAAATACTAATAGTAGCTTATATAAATCATTGAATATTTTCTTTAAAATTATATAACATAAAAGGATATAAATTTCATATATCGCTTATAAAAATAATTTTTTTTATATATTTGTAAGTTCACAAATAATTATTTAAAATAAGTAATGGGGGAGAGTTCCAACTGAATATTTTTACATATATGTGTCATATAGACATATAAGATTCAAGACATGCATAACATATAAGGTTCAAAACCCGAGTAACATATAAGCATTGTAGAGTATACATCATATTATTCCATACAAGCTAAATACATATAACATATAAGGCTGAAATCCAAGAGAAACTCAGGTACCATGGGAGATTCAAGTCTTTATCTCACCCCAAATAAAAATATCATATAAAAAATAATAAAAGTAATAATAATAATAGTAAGACTCATAAATTTAGATAAAAATAAATTCTAATATCAAAAAAATCTAATGACAACCATTATTTATACAAATTACACATACATTGCAAACAAATTTATAAATCATATAATTATTAATATTATATAGCTTACCTTTACCAACTTCTAATTACTGTCACACCCCAACTCCAGTGGTGCGACGGTCCTAGGGCAAGGGTAGGCTTAAAGCCACCATAAACCCGTAGAACTCACATATCATGAATCTCATACATAATTATATCAATTACAACATCATATATTATCATACAATGATCATTTCTATACATTCAATTAAACATCAACCATATCTTTACCATTATCATTTCATAGCTTTCTCTTGTTCCTTAATGATCAAAAAATGCATCTCACATCACTAAGGAACAAAAGTACCCATAAGGTAATAATTCATACATCAAAATATTGGTATCCTTAATGACTGACTACGGAGCTCTAGAATATACTCCCAAATACATATCATGTCATAGTATCAATTAATGAATATACAAAATATCTCAGAAATTATTACAATGAAGCTTCTTGGAAGAATGGATCAAGAAGCTGGATCTTCTTTATTAGCTCCTTCACGAGCTATGCTAACACCTGAAATTCACAGAAGAGGAGTGAGCCTTCAACTCAGTAAGATATGAACATTATAAATCAAGAAATCTGAATATCAAATCATGGTCATGAACAAATATTTATACATATAGGTATGAAAGAATCATAAGCTTTACTTGAAGGAACAAGGGTGCTCATAATAATTTGGCAATATCAAA
>CANXYC011087554.1:0-76076 GCA_948193065.1 Aleurites moluccanus | reverse complement strand
CCTTGCCCTTTTTTTTTTTTTTTTATTTTTAAATTTATTTTTTTTTTTTTTTTTTTTTTTTTTTTTTTTTTTTTTTTTTTTATAAATCATTTTGCTATAGGTCTCTGCCCTCCTAACTCCTTTGAACCTTTATTTTTTTTTTTATTTTTTTGAGTTAAGGAAACTGCTTTATAGCTACACAAGCAATTGAATACTAGATGTTTAATTCAGTCAGTAGATGAAGAGCTTATAAAAGCTATGTAGTAACTATTAAAAAGTCTAAGAGGGATAGAAGAGTGATTCGGAGGTATTTATAGAAATAGGCGCAAGATTTAAGAAGGTCAGCGAAAAAGAAAAATTTATTCCGGTCTTATTAATTACCCTTTTGGAACAATTGGAAAGAAGGAAGATGATTTGTGGGTACTCACTGTTAAAAATGAAAACCATAACCATAAACCTTCAAAAAACATGTCAGAGTATTCTTATAGTTGGCACTTCTTTGAAGAGGAAGTTAGGCAAATTTTTAACTCCCACGTCTAAATTTTATTTTCATTTTTTTTATTTTTTGTGATTCTCATGTCTCTTCTAAGTAATAAAAACTCTGGAATTTTTTAATTTTATTTCAGTTTTTTTTTTTTTTATAATTTCTATCATTCTGGTTAACTAAACAATTTAAATTTTAAAATAAATATTTTATTTTCATTCTAATTTTATTATTCCCGCTAATCAAATAAGGCCTAATTTTAATAATAATCTACTTCATATATTTAAATGATAAATGATAACATGATTTTAGACAATCTACTTCATATGTTTAAAGGTTGTTTTGATAGTTATGTCCTTTAACATGATTGATTATCTAGCTAATGTTATCTATCCCAATAATAATGTATTAACCTCATGTGTCCAATGATATTATGTTATCAGGGATAAAGTTGACCCCAGAAAAAAAATTCTATTAATTTTTTTAAAAAAAATTATGTAGGATTAATTCTTGGGCCATCTATTATAATTATAAATATAAAAAAAATTAAAATAATTATTTAAAGACATAATAAATAAAATAATATTGCATTATGTAAAAAATAAACTTGATAAAATATATTAGGGTAAATAGTATTTTTATAAGACTAGTCATTTTTGAAATTTAATTTATTACACAACTTCTTCTATCAATAAAATTTGAAACCTTTATTTGAAAGTTTTAAATTTGAATAAAATTTTCTCTAAAAATTAAAAAGTTTTGTATAAAATTGGGCTTAATGGACCAATTATTAGGCCCTTTATAGTGGCCTTACTCTTACAATACAGAGTGTTTATATTTACAATTTGGATGAGTAAGTTAGACCCGTAGGAAAAGGCTCTCTCTGGCTTGGCCATTTCAACTGCCGTTTTCTTATAATCATGGAAGTTCCATCGAAGAATCTACAGCCGCTCGATTCAATAGGCAAATAAAATTGTAGCCACTCGATACGTGGCCCCACCTTCGATAGCACAGCAGCAACCGCAAATTCCCAACCAGAATCAGGCATGGGAATCGGAGGAGAAGAACATTTACTACAAGACACGGAAGAAGAAAACAGACAACATCAACAATGTCAATTGAACTGTTTAGGTAGTTTGATCAGTGAGACATGGCTGGAATTGAAGAAGATTTGGCAAATTGCAGGTCCCTCTATCTTCAGTCGTCTTGCTATGTTTTCCATGACCGTCATTACCCAAGCCTTCGCTGGCCATCTCGGTGATCTCAACCTTGCCGCCATTTCTATCGCCACCACTGTCATCATCTCCATAAGTTTCGGTTTCCTGGTAAATAAAAAAAAAAACCCACTATGATTTCTTTCATTTCATCCCTTAAATTCTGATTCTTTGAATTTCTCCAGCTAGGAATGGCGAGTGCATTGGAAACGCTCTGTGGCCAAGCTTATGGATCCAAGCATTACCAAATGCTAGGCATTTATATGCAACGTTCGTGGATTGTTTTATTTTTATGTTCCATTTTGTTATTACCCATGTTCTTGTTCGCAAGCCCGATATTGAAGCTGATCGGACAGCCTGCAGAGGTTGCTGAGCAGACAGGTTTGGTGGCGATATGGTTAATTCCATTTCACTTTAGTTTACCTTTTCAGTTCACATTACAAAGGTTCTTGCAGAGCCAATTAAAGACAGGGATAATTGCTTGGGTTTCTGGGGTTGCTCTTCTTATACATGTATTTGTGAGTTGGGCTTTTGTTTACAGATTGAGAGTTGGGATTGTTGGCACTGCTATTACTCTTGATTTCTCTTGGTGGGTTTCTGTTTTGGGGATGTTTTTGTATAGTATTTGTGGTGGGTGTCCACTTTCTTGGACTGGTTTCTCTAGACAAGCTTTTGTTGGGCTTTGGCCGTTCTTTGAACTCTCTGTGGCATCTGGGGCCATGCTTTTGTATGTGTGATTATTTCTCTTCTTTATTGACTAATTGACTAATTGAATTTTTGAATTATTTTAGAGCTAGAAGATATTGATTTTGTACATTCTAATGTTAAAGGTTGGAGAACTTCTATTACAGAGTGTTGATTATAATATCTGGTTATCTGCACAATACTAAGGTTGCAGTTGATGCCCTTTCAATCTGGTTTGTGATTGTTTACAACTCTTGTTGCCTTGTTTCTTCAATTTTTAATGAATTTTATTTTAATCCTATGTTTTGTAGTTCTGATAAGTATCCTTTATTTTTTTCAGCATAAGTATCTGTGCTTGGGAATCTATGATACCACTGGGACTTTTGGCTGCAACTGGGTATGTTATTGTTGTAAGTTTCTCTCCCATTTTTTCCTTTTTACTTGCAAGGCAAAACAAATAATAATCAATAAATAGCAAAAAACAATTTAATCCTTCTGCTTAGGAATTAAAAGCAAGGAAAGTTAGAAACTTTTTGGAAAGTAGAACTTATATTTTAAAGGGAGGCACATTAAAGTTGGTCTTTGCAAATGAAGAATATTGATTGCTGATTGTTTAATACCTCATCCTATAACATCCACGATGACCTTTCCAAGAGATGTCTTATTATGATATAAGACACGACCCTTTAGCATGGCAGTCTTGCAATGAGAGTACAGTTTAGAAGTGGGGACTATAAGTGCAAAGTTAAATAGTGATTGGCTCCATATTACAAATTTTTGTTTGGTCGGAGGGCCTTGTCAAAATAAATAAGAGAATAATGTTTTGAAACAAAAGAGTTCTTGGTCTAGAAACCAAAAAGTTCTTGATGTCCCCCTCCTTGTTCTGATGTCCTCTATTTATAATATTTTAGGGGCATATTTACAGGAGTGAAAGTTCCACAAATATTGCCCTATGATCTGTCTATACGACTGCCATATTGACTAAGTAAATATACAATATTGTTATAATTAATTTAGGAGAATTTGTTGCTGATTATTTGGAGATGTGGTTGCTGATTTTGTGCTGCTTAGTTGCTGATTTTGTGCTGCTGAGATTTTCTTGTTGACTATTGATTGTATGCTGTTGACAGGCCTAACCCTTTTTTTTTTATTGATAATTTTTTGCATAAAATCACTTGTACTTCAAATCTTTTTCTTTGTATCTGAAACATATTAAGAACTTTAGGTTTGGTTATATGGCTTATTGAACCAAAGAAATTGATGATTCATTTGTCTTTCATTTACAAGTCAAATGTAAATGCCTCTCTTTCCTGACCATTTTATTGAGTCTATACAATAGGTTTTCGGGGATATTTCCTCACTCTCTCATGAAATTCTCATGGTGTTTGAATTATTTACTTGTGTAGTTAGCAACATGAGATATTTTCACAATGTTTTGATTCTAATAAGCAGTCGAGTTGTATGATTATCCTGTTGTCCATTTCCTGCTATTCTTGTGTTCATAATAATCCATCAAGGAAGAAAACATGATCTATGATTCTGAAATAGATTCATGATTTTTCCCTTCCCTTTCTAATCACCCAATTATTACAGGGTACGTGTTGCAAATGAGCTTGGAGCAGGCAATGCAAAAGGTGCAAAATTTGCAACTACAGTGTCAATATTGACCTCCCTATTGATTGGCCTATTCTTGTGGTTGATCATCATAGCTTTCCCTGAGAAGCTTGCAATGATCTTTACTTCAAGCTTCTCTGTTATTGCAATGGTTAAAGAGTTAGCAATCTTATTGGCATTCACCATTCTCTTCAGTTGCATTCAGCCAGTTCTTTCAGGTGGCAAATGTAACAAGAACTTGGTATCCTTAGGTAGAGTTGTGAAATTAAATTCCACTGTACGGTTTTAATGACCTATTTATTTCTTTCAGGGGTGGCTGTTGGATCTGGCTGGCAAGCTTTGGTTGCATTTATAAACATTGGCAGCTACTACATAGTTGGGGTCCCTCTTGGGGCCAGCTTGGGATGGCTGCTTCACTTTGGTTTTACTGTAAGTATAATCCATTATTACAAATGCTTAATCATTTTTTGCAATTTCACAATTGATTTTGTTTGTGCACATTAATATAAGCAGGGTATTTGGGTTGGAATGATCATTGGAACCGTGGTTCAAACATTGATTCTGACCATTATTACCATGAAATGTGAATGGGAAAAAGAGGTAATAATAATATTCATGAGATGGCTTTTCTCTGCCAATCCATTTCTTTTAATTTTTTTTTTTCCATTTAATTAATTAGCAGTTTCTTATATGAAATTGAAATGTCATTTACAGGCTGAGAAAGCTCGACTCTACCTAGCTAATGAAGCAGCTTCTAGCTGATAATATTGATTTTGCACTTATAAAGGGTAATTATGAGCTTGCAATTAAGTTGTGGGTTTAAGACAATATACACTTGACAGAAAACTCGACATGAATCCTGCCAAGATCCATTTGGATAGATATACTTGTATACATTCGAAATGAAAATCAATTTGAATTTTATGTTTCGAGTGAAGTCAAGCATGGACCATTATTCCTGTAGTATTGCAAATATAACTGGATTAGACGTTGCATTTATGAGATCAATTTGAAAGGTAATTGGCTAACTGTTAATTGTTTATTGCAGAAATTATTGAACTGCTTTTGTAATTCTATTTTCTACTGAATGTTGGTTGAGAAATAATTAATGGAGTCAATATCATAATGTTTGTCAATACTCATAGGTGTCTTGATGATGATGTGCTTTTCACTTTCAGATTATTTTTCACAACAATAGTTTTGAGGATTTGGCGTGATCAAGTGCTTAAACTTCAAAGGATGAAAATGAAATGTCAAAATTTATAGGCCTATTTGCCTATTGTTATTGTATTGAGATTATTTATTTATTTTTAATTGAACTGAAATTTCAGCTAATATAGAATTAGTTGACAAATATACCTATAACAATAGACAAGTTAAAAGCTTCTAAATGATGGATGCATTAGAAAATTAGAAGGAATAATTCATGGTTTACTCATTTGTCTGCAGTATCGAAAGGAAGGTTCAACTAAAAAAGAACTCAGAACTACCATCCATGGAAAATGACCATCTGAATCCTAACAGTATAATGGAGAGTGTAATAACTATTCATTATATCCATCCATTGTGAGAGTAATAGATGTTACACGTATCATGTGCATTATAGGCATAATAAGAGAGAAAAAAGAAGAAGGCAAGCTGAGCTGATAAAAGGAGACGAGGCCTTGCGTGTTTTGCAGGCGCCTGATCTCCTCTATTTTGGTTTAAATTGTGGTGGAATTGTGGTCACTTTTTGCAACGTTCAATTTTTTTAATTTTAATTTTAATTTTTTTAATTTATTCTATAATTAAAAAATAAATTATGATGATGTCATGAACACTAAATTTTTTTTATCAAATCTCAAAATATAAAAATTTAAATGAATTTTATAAAATTTTAGACTCAATAATTTTACAAAATTTTAGATTTCGTTCAGAAAGACTTATTTGAAAATTTTTAATTTAATTTAATTTAGTTATATTTAAAAATTATTCTAAATATTGTGTATATAAATAATAAATTTCATTTCATTTATTTTCTTAATTATCTTTATTTATTTAACAATAATGAATAGTATTGAAATTTTAAAAGAATATAAAATATATTTATGTAATTTAACTATAAATCAAATCTTAATTAATTTAAATTTTTATGACATAACACAATTTTCTATATACTTTGAAATGATTTATTTATAATAAAAGAATTCAATTTTATAAATTATCCTTTTCAACCATCAAAATTAATAAAATAAAGTTAATTTTAATTGAATTATAATAAAATCTAAATTTTAAAATAAGGTTTATGAAACTTATTTATACTAAACAGAACTCCAAAGAAATTAATGAATTTTTTGTTTAATTATATAAGTTAGAGTCAGTTTTAAAATTGAAAAATTATAGGTTTGAACTTTGAGTGCAAATTTAAATAACTAAAACAACAGGAAATAATTTTGAATACCATTATCCTATATTTTTCAGTGAGCTTCTTATTACAATTCTTTAGGCAAATGGAGATGTTTATGTTTTCATATGAATCAATATTTATATTTATATGAATTTTTTAATTTTTTTATTGAGAAATTAGTCAATTAGTATTTAAATATAAGTTGAAGCAACTATGATGAATGGAAAGAAGATTAGGATAGTGGAATCTGATTCAAAAGACACTGCAGAATTGACACCATTATTTTATAATGCTCTTTTGCAGGGCTATCAATAGACGAGTCTTCCTATGGAATTTCCAGCACTATGGAGTACCTTCTTTCCCTGTACTCCCAACAATCCGGAGGTTGAGCCTTCCAAAACCATGTTTCTCGGAATTAGATTCTATTCACAATTATTAGCAAACAACAAAATTTAGATAAATTATTAGATAAAACAAAATCATTATAGGATAATTAATCGATTCAATTTGAACTGAATTAAAACTTAAAAATTAAACTAAAATTTTAAAAATCAAAATGAATCGAATTTATCGAATTGAATCAAACTTAAATTTATCTAACCGAATCAATATATTTCAGTTTAATTATTTAATTTTTCATTTTTTTTAACAATATATATATATATATATATATATATATATTTCAGTTATTTTTTAAAAAAAATCAAACCAAATTAAATATATTAAAATTTTAAAAAAAAACTTAACTGAACTGAAATTTGAATCAAATTGAACCAAACCAATCAAATTAGATTTGATTCAATTTAATTTTCGATTGATTCAATTTTAAAAAGTATATTTTTTTTTATTCACATAAAAGTTAACTCACATGTCATATGGTGTATCTCCACTTCAATCGGATTCACTTTTATATAAATAAAAAAAATATGCTTTCATCATATTTAATAATTTCACCATGGCTGAAAATATAAATGTCATAAATACTTATCAGTCTTTGTTTAACAACATATTAATTTCATTAAATTTAATAGAATTTATTTCGAATTTTATATTATTTAAAAATTTTATATATGAAAATTTAAAAAAAATTCATTTCTATTTTACAAATTTATTAAGATGAACCATATTCCAATAATTAATATCAAATGAGATCCCAATCACACGAATGTTTCTAGTGTGTCATCCTTTTAATAAAAAGAATTTAAATAAATTAATTAAATGTTTATATACTTATAGTTAAATAATAAATATTTAAAAAATACAAAATTAAAAAATTATGGTAAGCAAAAAGTAAAAATATTTTAAAAGTTGGATGGTTAGATTTTATTAGTAGAGTTAAACTTGGAAAACACATATATTGGCAAAATTCCATGAAGGTAAGAATGTGGAGTTTGTGACTTGTGAATTTTTATAACTAACTTATCTAAAATATTTCTTTTTAAAATTGCCTTATTTTTCTTATTTTTATTTCTTTTTTAGAAAAAAAAAATCATTTCATAGTGGAGAGAATATAATCATTTCAAATTGGAGAAAATGTGTATTCTAAAGCATTTCCATTTGAATAATTCTATCACGCAAAAGCTTTTCTTTTCCTCCTTTTAGAAACTTCAAAAGTATAACAGTAAAACGTGTAACATCCAGTAATTAATAAGTTATTAAAAGAGGATGAGGTACACAGCAGTCCCTCATTTGTCTCATTTTATTTATTTAAAAAATTTTATAAATTTTTTAAAAATTATATTTTGATAATTTTTGATATAATGAATCTATTAATGTATTTTTTATACTAAACAAAAATCATTTGACAGGAAAAAATATATTAGAAATTTTATGTATTATATTTAATGGTCTAAATTTAACGCATTTTTAATACATTTTTTCCTGTCCAAATGATTTTTGTTTAGTATAAAAAATATATCAATAGATTCATTATATCAAAAACTATCAAAATATAATTTTTTAAAAATTTTATAAAATTTTTAAAAAAGATAAAATGGGACACATCCCCTCAACCCCTTAAAAAGAGTGTGAAACCGCGTATTCAAAACTAATAATAAGACATACAAAACAAAAAATTCTAACAAAATATATTATTCATTGCTTTAGATAAGAAAATTATATAAGAACACACCAAATGCTTATTATAATATTATATAATTTTAGGAGTGTTAATTTTAAAAATTAACTATTAAAAGTACATAATCTAATTATATATAAGTTTATTTAATATTTTATATTTAATTTGAAGAATAGTATTTCATTACTACAAATATAGATTATTGAAAAGAATAAGACATGAATTTGGATATTTCCCTTTTATGTGAGATTTATTATCTACTCCCTTCAAATGATAACTTAATTAAAATAATTTTTTTTATTAAATTTAGTTGACACTTACAAATTTATAATAGAAATTGAATTGATACAACTGAAAATCTAATACGCGACAAAGAGGTAAATTTAAAAGATCATCATTAGGCGAAAAACAATTGAAAAAATCACCATGGGATAAGACTTTACCTCATAATATACCGAAAATTGAAAGAAAAATTAAAATCTCAATTTGAATTATGATTAAATTGAGGTATATATCTCAATGAATTATGATAAAAAAGGAATAGGTATTTGGATTATTTTTCCGCTTTGATATTGTTAAAAATATTGAAAACTTATATAGTTTTAGGAGTATTAATCTCAAAAACTAGCTATTGAGATTAGAGAGTTCAATTACAGTAAAACATCTATAAATTAATAATATTGGGACTAATAAATTTTATTAATTAAAAAAGATATTAATTAATCGATAAATTAATAATTTATTAATTTAAAAGGGAATATTTATAATTTAATAAATAATATTTAATTAACTAAAAAATTATTTTATTTTACCAATTTTGTAATCTATTCAATATAAGTTAAATGAATTAAAAAAAGATATGTGATAAATTGAATATGAATTAATTAAAATGAAAAAAAAAATAAATTACGAATTGAATATTAATTAAATAAATTGAACAGAAAAATATGTGTAAATTGAATATAAATTAAATGAAGAAAAAAAATATATGAGTATCATTATTTAAATTTAAATAGGTTTTATATAAATTATTTTAAAGGATCTCTTATATATTTCAAAATTACAATGGCTTCTCATCTAAAAAGTGTTTAAAAATCAACTATAACAGATGAGATGTTTAAAACATTATGCGACTATAGTAAAGAGTATCTCATATGCACTAAAAAATAATTACAATAATATATTTCCAACAGATTTCACTTAAAAATTAGTCTATAATATCAAATATAATCAAGCAAAATTAGAGATGTGAATGCACTCAAAACATCAACAACATTTCATAAGCATTTATTACAATTCGAGAGTTCAACCCAGAACTACTAAATATAATAAGAAAAATTAAAAATAAAATCCAACTAGATTTAAATTTCGAAAAAAACAAGTAATAATAGATTCATATTTTAATAAAATATCAGAATCTATTATATATATAATATTAATAAATTATTAATTAATAATTTAAATAGAATTATGTAATTATGTATGAATTTTCAGAAAAATATTATTTTGTTAATTTATCAAAATTATTAATTTAATCCACTGGCTGTCGAGACTTGAAAAAATTATTATATAATAGATGTTATTAATTTATCGAATATTTTATATATATATATATATGAGATACTTTTAGTTATTTTACTAAAATTTAATAAAAATAAATAAATAAAATGATTAAATTTATTGATTGAATCAAAATATAAAAACTAACTGAACTTCTTTTTTTAAATATTATCATCCCTAAAATATCACCAACTTCTCTTTTTTTTTTTATAGATTTTCTTATTTTTCATTTAATAATTAAAATTATAATATTTAAAAATATATGTAAATAATTTTATTTATAAAATATTTATACATAATTTTATTTATTTATTTTATATTTTAATTGAAAATTAAAAAAAATATATTATTTAATTAAAATAATTACTTTTTATTTAATTATTTAATTTATTTTTTTATTTTTTGTATATTTGATTAAATAAAATTATTTTTTCATATTTAACAAAATAAAATAATTTTATTTTGATATACAAAAATAAGAAAATAAATTAAATAATTAAATAAAAAGTAATTATTTTAATTAAATAATATTTATTTTGATTTTAAATTAAAATATATATAAAATAAAAATATAAATTATATATTATACATAAAATTATTCATATATATTTTTCAATATTCTAATTTTAATTAAATAAAAAATTATTCATATATATTTTCAATATTCTAATTTTAATTATATATATATATATATATATATATATATATATATATATATATATATATAAGACGATATTTTGGGATGATAATATTTAAAAAAAAAAAAAGAAACACAGTAAATTTTTATATTTTAATTTCTTCAATAAACTTGGTTATTCATTTATATTTTTCTATTTTCTTAGTTAAATTTTAATAAAATGATTAAAAGTGTCTCGTATATATATATATATAAAGAAAATATATTTATTTTAATTAATTTAATTTTAATTGAATAAAAAATATTTTTTATAAATAAAAAAAATTTAAAAACTAAATTATAATTTGATAATTACTTTTTAATCTATGTAAAACTAGGGATAAAAATTAACGGAACAAAGAATTGAAATTATAAATTTTAATAATATTAGGATTAAAATTATATTTTAAAAAATATTATGGATTGATGATATTTTAAAATTAAATATTAAAATTAAAATTATATATTATCCTTAAAAATTCTTTTTTTTTTACCTTTTTTTTCTCCACAAGCGGCATCATTTTATATCAAAAAGTATCGTTTTAAAAAACTAAATATGCTGTCATCCAACCATTTTAGAAAATAAAAACTTAAGTCTCGTGGGATCCACATGTACTACCATATTATGGTTGGTTGAAATAAAAAAATGTAAAATGTTCTAAAAATAAAAAAAAAATAAAATACAAATCTAAAAATAGAATAAAAATAGAAATATAGAGATATTTTATTAATATAGAAATATTCTATTCTAAATAAATTTTAATTTTTTATTTATATAAATTCTATAATTCAACACTAGAAATAGAAATATATAAAATAAATAAATAAATATATTATGTTATCCTAAATGTTATATAATAGACATTGAGGAAAATTTACAATAACATTTTACATAATTAATTTTTTTTCTACTTCCACAAAATATAATTTCTTTTTACATTAATTTTTTATAAAATAATCACTAATTATTTAAAGTGTGAAATTTTTATAAGCGACTCTAATAGTCATTTACGTTGACGAAATATATAAAATAAATAATTATATTATAGAAATCCATTTTCTATTATAAAAATATTGATAGAAATATATATATTATCCTAAATGTTATATAATAGATATTGAAAAAAATTTATAATAACGTTTCAGACAATTAATTTTTTCTCTGCATTCATAAAAAAAAATTTATAATAATGTTTCAGACAATTAATTTTTTCTCTACATTCATAAAATATAATTCTTATTTGTATTAGTTCTCCATAGAATAATCACTAATTATTTAAAATATAAAATTTTATTGAATAAATTTAATAATTATTTACGTTGATGAGAAAGACATTTAAATTTTTTTATAAGATTTATTCATGATTTAGGAATGTGTAAAAATAATTATCAACTCTTAATCTCAAATCGTAAAAATATTGTATAAACTTCTTCTAATAGAAATTTTGTTGTCCTATTTATTATTGTGATTGTTTTTCTGGCAGTTAGGTTTTATGGAGCTCGCCAAAAGACAAATGGGATTTTGCCATACTTTCCAATAGGCCAACAAAATAGGGGTAAGGGTATGCCTAAGCCATCAACATTTCTTTGGTGACTAGGGAGATGAATTATAATTGATCAAGTGATTTTTAGCCTCAATACCCTATATACATTTAAATTCTTTAATTGACACCTACTAAAAAAATTATAAGTAATTAATAGTACTAAAATTAAAGATAAATTTTTAATTGACCATTAAAATATTATATATAATTTATAATATTAAAATTTTTCGATTAATTTAACTTTAATCTTCTTTAATAGTATTAAAATTATATATAAATTTTTAATTGACTCATTTATATAATATTAAAATTTCCTACTAGCTTAACTTTAGTCTTTCTAATAAAACTTCATGATTTCGCACATGATGGAGTGGTAAAGATTTTTTTTTATATTGCATTATCTTTATCTTTTCCATATTATTATAATATGTGATATGTTTTAAAACTAATAAAAATTAAATAGATTAAAAAAATTTAATTATATTATTGTTATATTAATTAATTTTCAAAATAGTTTAAATATAAAAAATATTTTCATTGTATTATAGTTAACGGTGGATTCATAATTTTCTTTTATCAATGTAGACAGAATACATAAACATATAAATATAAATAAGAAAAAATAAATAGAGGTAAATTTATTAATATTGATTATATTATTTATATGTATATAAAAGAAAATAAATATATTAAATATATTTTTTAAAATAAATTAAATTAAAATTTTTAAAATAAAAAAAAAAGACAATAGAATTAAACTCAATCACCTTTTATTATTTTATAAAATAAGACTATTAAAAATAATTCAAGAATTATACTAAAAGAAGTTTTTACTAGAACATTAAAACAAATTTTATGAACAAAATCTTAAAAGAAAAAAAAAAAGCTAAATTTACAAGAAAAATAAATAAATTTAGTTAGCAATAGTTTTTTATTATTAAAATGATAAAATCACATTTAATTGCATTAATTGATTATAATTTTGATAAAATTAAATATATAATGACTAAATTAAAGGATTTTATTTTTTATTTAAAGAAATCTTAAAAAAAATTAAATACTAGACGCATGAACTAATACTATGCAGAATACAAGGTTTTTTATTTTTACAAATCTCCTAGTTACTAATTCCTACTTCCTGACGGATGAATTGAACGATCGATGATAATAAAAACCAGAAACTTTGATACTAGCCATAATTTTAATTGTGGATCAAACACATGCTACGTGGTAACAAATGTATCACTACATAGCTAGGGAGTACTTGTACTTACCGGCTTCATTAACTAACAAAATAAATCGGTTGTATTTATAGGAGAAAATAAAATATTCGTACACGAAATATAATTTAATGATAAATATTTAAATTAATTATTTTTTTTAATATTTTAAAAAAATAAAGAATATATAAATAAAAATTCCTGTGAAATTTCCCATTTAGATAATTAATTAAATATATAAAATTTTGCATCATATTTGTTATTTTTTTATAATTTTATATTTAAAGTTTAAAGTTCAAATTTATAATAATTTTAAGTAATTTACTATCCAATATATATAACAAATGAATATGCATAATTGTACACAGAAAAATCCAATTAAAAACCTATTCACCTAATTACTTTTGAAAGAAAACCTTTCATCACTAATTTTCCGAAGTTTCTATGACCTGTAGTTAGTAGTTTAGTACCAGTCTTTACTGTCACTGCCGAAATTTAATATGACCTGTAGTTAGTATTTCCCTAGTACACAATCCTTTGACTTATTGATAGAGAGTAATGAAATTTAAGAATAGATTTGAATATGCAAAGCAGTTTTCCTATGTTAGTTAACATCAGACCCTTTGATTTGTTTCCTTTAAAAATTATGTCACTAAGGCGAGGATGCCAAATAATATTTATCGGGGAGGTTTATAATTGCAATAATGCATTGCAATTAGAATAACCATGACTCGTCGAATCGAATAACTAGAGTAACATATGATATAAATAATGGATCAACCAATGAATGGATAGACTTTTGAGAAATCAGGGTAATGGAAATCTAATTAAGAGAGAAGATGATAATGAATAGGAGGTGTATGATGATCCAACTAAGGATAATAGCAATTCAGAGGTTAAAGTTTCCCTGATGCATAGCATATCAGCAGAGGAAAATTTTAGGAGTTCAAAAAAATTATATAAGGGCATAATCCAACTTAAAGAATTTCTAGACTGATTCGAAATAATAGAAATTTTGGAATTCAAAGAGGTGTCAAATAATGAATGTGTATCGTTAATGGCGACAAGGTTGCGAGGTTGAGCGGCAGCTTGGTGGAAGCAATCAAAACTAACTAGGTCAAGATTGAGTAAATCGAAAATTATTATTGAGAGAAGATGAAGAAAAAGATTCGATATTTATTTTTATCTTATAATTTTCAGTAAATCATGTATCAAAGGTTGCAAAATTTAAGGTAAGAGAAAAGATCAATGGATGAATATACCATTGAATTTTTACCAATTGGTAATATGAAATAAAATATAAGAGACAGAGGATCATATAATAGAGTGGTATGTTGGAGGGTTATTATATAGTTAATACGCTTGATCATATATTTATATCTGTAAACCATTAGAGAGCTTTGTAAGTTGAAAAGCAAGCTCATCGCTTTGGTAATCCTGTGAATGGATTTAATGTGGAAGCTAGTAGTAATCATGCTGGGAACAATAATAGTAGCATTGGAGTGAATCGAGCTTGTAGCTCCAACACTAGCTAATCTAATAAGGCAGTTAGTGGTGGCATAAGGTGTTTTGGTTGTCGGGAATTCGGTCATAGACAAGCTTATTACAGTAAGATAGCAGGAAAAAAACACCTTTTCAGAGGGAATATGTTTTGTATACAGATCATAAGACCTTGAAGCATTTAAATAGGCAGGATAAGATATCATTTCGGCATGTTTCTGGGTTGCATATTTGCAATGTTTTACCTTTATGGTGAAACACGATAATAGAATCACCAAACGGATTGATCACGCTCTAAGTCGCAGGGGGGCTTATTGACTAGCATAATAGTTGAGATACTTGGTTTTGATTCTTTCCGTGATTTATTTTTAACTGATCCTTATTTTTCTCCTATAATGTCAAAAGTGCATGCTAGAGAAAAAGATAATTTTATTGCTTGATAGTTGTTTGTTTAGAGTAATTAGTTGTACATTTTAGATTGTCATTTCTTTTGAAAATTATACAGGAGCTTCACAAAAAGGGTCATATAGGTAGAGATTGGACTTTGAAATTAACTCAAGATTCTTATTTTTGGCTAATTGTTCTCAAATAAGTGAAGTATTATGTATCGAGGTGTCGAGTATGATAAGTTTTCAAAGATACAGCTACTAATGTTGGGTTATACATGTCTTTGTCAGTCCCTTCTCAGCCTTAGATGGACATTAACATGAATTTTTTTTGGGGGATTACTGTGAAAACAACGATGTAATTAATGATTTCACCTTTATGATTGTTGATCATTTCTCCAAGGTGATCTACTTTAATTCTTGCAAGTAAACCATATATATTATTAAAGTTATTTAATTATATTTTCATTAAGTACACTGTCTTCATAGACTACGTACTTCTATTGTTTCTAATAAAGATATTTACTTTCGAAGTCATTTCTAGCGTAGCTTATGGAAGATGGTAAACACACAATTAAACAGTGCATATCATCTTTACACAAATGGTCAGGCTAAAGTTGTTAATCGATATTTGGACAATTTATTATGTTGTTTAGTAGGAAAGCATATGAAAAGCTGAGACCATAAATTATGTCAAGCTAAATTTGCTCACAATCATGTTATTAATAGGAGCACAGGTTTCAACCCTTTTCAAGTGGTCTATTCTATTGTTCCTAATTATCCTTTGGAATTATTGCCTTTGCCTGGTGCTACCAAAATTCATGGTAGGGCAAAAATTTTTGTATCTAGCTTGTAGAATATTCACAAAATAGTTTATGATCATTTACAGCAATCTAATTTCAAACATAAGTAGGATGTTGATAAAAAGCATCGTCATTCAAATTCGAAGTTAGTGATTTTGTATGGATAATTCTTACAAATAATTATTTTTCTCACAAGTATAACAAATTGTCAATTAATAAAGAAGATTGGGCTTGTGAAAATTATTGAAAAAATTAATCTCAATACTTATCGCCTGAAGTTACTTAGTCATATTTGTACTGTAGATATGTTCAATGTAAATTATCTCATTCCTTTTTTTAGAAATTCATCTTATAATGATGTTATTGCTAATTCGAGACCTAATTTTCTCTATTTATGAGGGAATGATGCATACCTGCAAATAATAAAATTTATGAATCAGTTTCATCATGAAAATGAGTTAAAGTCAAAGAAATGTGCCACAAGCAGTGTTGGAATCTATGCTTGACTTGGGCTTATTTCAATGGAAAAAGAGCAGCAATTTAGACCCTATTTCTTCATTTAAGACTCCATTGTATTTGTATTTGTTATTTATATTTTGGTAAATTCTATTTTCTTAATTATTTTTGATAAAAAGGTATAGATGCCATTTAAAGCCTGATTCTAGTTATAATTATGTCTCTATAATTATGTAATTTATTTGATTTTATTTCTTCTTAGGAAAAAAGTCAATATTTTAACTTCTATTTTTAGGTGCTTTTCTATATAGATTTTGTAAGTTATAAGATTTGAGGCACCTTATTATAATAATATATCTCTATTTTTTTAAATATATTTTCTTCCAAATATCAATATTTTTATTTTGAATTAACGAATTTTAATATCTAATTGCTTAATATTCATATAATACTTCCAATACATCACTTTCTATGCCTATTTGTAACCTTAAGAATTTTTGGAGGTGTTTGGATCTATTTAAAATGGGTATGAAATGTCGTTTTGAAATTTAAAAAACGCTAAATAATTTTTTTAAGTGTTTGGCAGATCAATTCAAAATATCCTTTTGAAGTTTAAAAATAAAAAAAAATTAAATTAGACATACTAATTGAAACGGTGTTTTTAAAACTCTATTTTTTAAAATTTCATTTTTACCTATACACTCCCTCTATCAAATAAACTATTAAATGCATCCAATATAAATACAACAAAATAAAATAAAATAGTGCATTTTCAGTGGAAGAGATTCATCTTTTTTTTTTTTTTGGGGAATAAAAGTAAAACACAGAGATTCATCTTCAGACTCGTCTCAAAAATCTAATTTTAATACACACGCAAATTAATCTATAATAATCTTTCATAGAAGAAAAAAAAATTGGCCTATGCATCCGTAATCACGTGGGATCTACTTGCCCATGGAAATATTTCTCCTTTCAGACAATAACAACCTGGCCGACTTTTAATCTTTACTTCTCAGGCATATAACAGTCCCCTAAAGAAGGGGATAGAACTAAATCAACCTTAATTTTTATTATTTTTTGCTTGTAATGGGGAGCAGAAATATTGATGGTGATGATCTCAGTGAAGCCTTGTTACCAGAAGTTGGAGTTAAAGATGATCGAGAAAGCAATAAGGAAATTGTATCAAAGGTCTGGTCTGAAACCAAGAAGCTATGGGGAATTGTGGGACCCGCTATCTTCAGCAGGATAGCCGCCTTCTCCATGAATATCATCACCCAAGCTTTTGCAGGCCACCTTGGAGATGTTCCACTCGCTGCCATCTCCATAGCCAACACTGTCATTGTCGGCTTCAATTTTGGCCTCCTGGTAATTTTTATATATTTCTTGACTTGTATATCCAATCTCACATTTCGAAAAATTTTATATGAACTTTTCGTGTATATATATATATATATATATATATATATATATATATATCATGATAATAAAAAATCAAGAAATCATATATCATAGCTGAAATTTATAAGACTAATTATAAATTTCAGCTATAATATGAATAACCGCTTAGCCAATGGATGCCATGGTTGAGCACTTGTTTACATTTACTAGTAAATCTTATGTTCCAGATGTTGTGTTGACCATTAGTTAGGGATGGCGAGTGCGCTAGAAACGCTATGTGGACAAGCTTATGGGGCGAAAAGATACCAGATGTTGGGATTTTACATGCAAAGATCATGGATAGTGTTATTCTTGTGCTGTTTCTTGATGTTGCCATTTTACGTGTTTGCGGCTCCAATCTTGAAATGGTTAGGTCAGCCAGACGACGTGGCGGAGGAGTCATGGGTGGTGGCTGTATGGTTATTACCGTTGCATTTCAGCTTTGCATTTTTGTTTCCATTGCAAAGGTTCTTGCAGTGCCAGTTAAAGAATCAAGTGATCGCATGGGTTTCTTTGGTGGCCTTAGGGATAAATGTATTAACTTGTTGGCTTTTTATTTGTGTGTTGGATTTTGGGATAATCGGTGCAGCTATTGCTTTGGATGTGTCTTGGTGGTTTATGACATTTGCCTTGTTAGTATATGTTATGTTTTGGTGTCCCTTAACTTGGCCTGGTTTTTCAATGCAAGCCTTTTCTGGGTTATGGGAATTTGTCAAACTCTCTGCTGCTTCTGGTGTCATGCTTTGGTACCATCTTCTTGTCTAAATCACTTCTTATCTTGAATTTAATTATTTTCACTTCTTGGGTTTTTTAATTTATGATCTGTTGCATGTGCAGCTTGGAGAATTGGTACTATAGAATATTAATACTGATGACTGGGTATTTGAAAAATGCAACACTAGCCGTGGATGCCTTGTCAATTTGGTAAGAAATTTTTATTGATGATATATATATTATATGGGTTCATGATACATAGTTTGGTGATGAAAAATATAGTTTGATTTTAATATTTGAATATATGTCTATATTTTGTTTATGGGAATCAATTTTTCGGGTCAAATTACTCAATAGCTGGGACTTGGGAGTATTGTTTCTGGTATTAAAATGGTTATGCATTAGAATTTAGAAGTTATTACCATGGTCTCCATTCATCTTTATCAGAGCATACAACACATCCTGAACAAATCCTTTGCATTTGAGCCCTCCCAAAGACTTATAGGATGCAGATCCCCTTTTCGAAATAACATATATTATGATTGTGTTTGAAGCTATACTCTGTAAATTGATAAGATCTCCGATTTTATAGATTTATCTACCAAGAAAGGCTAGTTATTGGCTTAAACTTATGGTGATTTAGCTGTCTTGCTAAAGGGATTTCTTTTTTGGGATATATGCTAATTTATTATTCTGGATTAAATTTTGCAGCATGACTATTAATGGGTGGGAGATGATGATTCCTCTTGCCTTTTTTGCAGCCACAGGGTTAATCTTTTTTTTTTTTTTTTTTAATTTTTATATGATTATGTGAAATCTATCATAATATAATTGATCTCAAAATAAACAAATTAATCACAAATAGATTCAAGTTTTTAATCATATATTCCATGATATTCAGAGTTTTATTCTAAAATTTGCAGGGTGAGGGTGGCTAATGAGTTAGGAGCTGGGAATGGGAAAGCAGCAAAATTTGCAACACAAGTTTCTGTAGTGCAATCAACTATAATTGGACTCATCATCTGCTTAATTATTGTAATTTTTCATAACAAATTTGCATTAATATTCACATCTAGTACTAATGTTCTTGAAGAAGTGGATAAGCTCTCAATCCTTTTAGCCGTCACTATCCTCCTCAATAGCATTCAACCAGTTCTATCAGGTGATTCCTGAACTTTAATGTTCTTGTTAGCTTAAATCTAACTATATTAAAATTTTACTTGAAGTTCCGAATATATCCTCCAATAAAGAAAATAACAAGGAGCTGAAACTCAAATTCTTATAATTAATTTCATTCTCATTAAAAATTTAAATATATTTTTTTATAAGCCAACAAATATGAAAATAATTAATTTTATATGAAAATTTTTTTATAAATTAATAATTTTTTTATTTTTTATTGGCTCGATTCAGACCCACCTGAATTTTTACCTGACTTCGTCCCTGCTAACAAATATAATATTAATTATAATATTTTTTCAACCTATACATGAATGGATTGTTGAGAATTTTAAGAGGCACTTTCCTTGACCATGATAGGAGTGGCAGTTGGATCAGGATGGCAAGCAATGGTTGCCTATATAAATCTGGGGTGCTACTACGTTCTTGGGCTCCCATTTGGAATTCTGATGGGATGGGCCTTCAAGTTCGGTGTCATGGTAATTTACTACTCTCCCTATTTTTTTTATTTGTTTTTATATATATTAAAATATTTATTAATTAAAATTAAAATAACTTATTTAATCTTATATATTTAAACTTATCTTAAATTAAGTTATTATATTTTAATTAAATATTATAAAAATAAAATAAGAAAAAGTTAATAAATATTATTTTAAAAATTTAAAATGAAAATTAAAAATATTAATGGATGAATTTTTAAAACATAGTTAATTAAATTTATTTTTCTATTTTTAACTCAAAATCTTATTATAATCAAAGTTATCGATATAAAATTTGCTTCTTCCATGCTACTAAAATTATTTTTTTCCTATTTAAAAGAATGTAGCTACATAACTTATTTTCCAGTGTACAATTACTGTTGTTTCTTCTTCTTCTTCTTCCTTTTTTTTCTTTGGATTCTGATGGGAATCATTAGGGCATATGGAGTGGGATGATTTTTGGTGGAACCGCTGTTCAGACTATAATATTAGCCATCATAACAACGAAATCAGACTGGGAAAAGGAGGTATTTATATATTAATTACTCTTCTAATTAATGCAAACAAGTTTGATTTAAAACTTAAATCTCTTTGATTTAAAACTTAAATCTCCTCTTGTATTTTATTACAATTTTAATTACTTTCAATTTCAATGGATTTGCAGGCTGAAAAAGCTCACGCTCGTATAACCACATGGTCAAGCCCCCACCCAGATTTTCAATCAGAGGCTAAACATTGACAACACTTCTCATGGATTTTTAACTGTACTGCAAAACCTGGGAATTATTCTTTATGCAATGCTCCAATTTCCATCGAATGCTAGCTGAAATTTTGGTAGAAGTAATTCCAACTATATTAAAATTTTGTTTTAATGTGTTTACATACGAAAATTAAATCAATTTTACAGGAATTCAATTCAAATAAATTTTATTTAATTAATTCTCATCTTTGGAAGGAGATAATTTATAAAATTTAATTTTAATTTACAAAATTTAATTTTAAATATAAATTTAATTTTAAAGTAAATAAAAATCATGTCTTTTTAAGTTTAATTTTGTAAAAATTCAATTTAATTAGATTTGACTTGAAATGAAATTGCAAAAAATACTATTTTTATGTAACCAAGTAAAATTAAACTTTCCTAATATAATTTTGTCCAAACATTTTTACATGGTAATCAATTAAAAAAATTTGATTATTAAGGACTTTATTGGATCAAAATGAAAATGTATTAATTTTACATATACAATTTGAAATTTAATTTCTTGAAAAGCTTATAATTTATTAGACCCTGCCCTTCCATATAATAATGAAAAAAAAAAAGAAGACAACATTTTAAATTTTAAATTATAATCTAAGAATATATCAAAGTTACAAATACCATAAGGTTATTAGGAAAAGTTTTGGTTTATCCAACTAGAATAATAGTGGGAAATACTTTGTTAGTGTATGGTAAAAAATTTTGATATTGCTATATTAGTTTTTTTAGTTTTTACGGTTGTGTTAAATTCATTTGATTAGTAATAATTATTAATTGTTATATAGTTAAAAAATTATTATTTATAAAAATTTTAATTTTAATTTTTTTTAAATAGTACATACTTATTTTTTAAAAAATAATTTTTAAATAAAAAATTAATATTAATATTTATTTATAATAGCCATTAAATATATTAACAGTTAACGACTAATAATAATTTTATTAAATATTTAAAATAATCAGTTATTAACTAACAATTACCAACTATTAATTATTAGTAATCAATTAAAAAATAATACAGTTAAACAAAAACGAAGATGTTTATCTTTTTCTTGAATCTTTTTTAGATTTTAAGTTGAGTGATTTTGCTAGAAAGTGAATAAGAGGAAAAAGTTGTGATAATTGAAATTAAAAAAAATGTTAGCTGGAAATGATTTCCTCTTTGAAATCAAAATAAAGTTAAAACTAATGATAGTTGATTTTGTTTTGCCTTATAAAAAAGGACATTGATTGTGATATTTTGTCATAATTCTTAATAAAAATACATCTGTTTTTTCTTTTGTTCATCATATAACTTTATGTTTGATTGAAATAAATAAATAAATACAATATAACTTTGTTCTTCCATCGCCTCTCTCTGTTTTCACTATAAAATTATTGTATGTATGCATTTGCCTGTGAATTTTGAATATCATAATTAGTTTAATTTAATTAAACAAAGTTTTATTTTCCTCTTTGGATACCTCTAAATAAATTATGTATAAAATATATATAATGAAAGAAAAATCTCAAATCTTCAGAATTTCTTCCATAGCCTCCTCATGGTCAGTCCATTTTGTTAGTCAATTTTATTTATTTATTTTATTGGTACATTGCATTTTCACGGAACTCGAATTTGAGATATCATAATCTTGAAAATAACTCCAATATTACTGAATTCATTGATAAAAAAAATTATTAATCAGTAAATTTTATTATTTATTTATATTCTAATTTTCTAAATTTTTGGTCTGGGTTTCAACTTTCGAGGTATATGTATGATAATATTCAAGATTTATGAGGACATATCCTTAATAATTTGGTTGTGGGCTGCCTAAACCCAATTATCAGCCTTTTACTTTGGGCTAACATTTTTACTAATGGATTTTTGAAAAGCTTAATCCACTTAGGAATTTTTTCAAAAATACTAAAAAAAAAAATTAAAAATATTTCACTGTTAGAAAAAAAATCAAAAATACTACATATCTAAAAATATTTTTTCAAAAATATAACATATATGAAATATATACTAAAAATATACTATATATTTATCAAAAAACAGTCAAAATGAAAAAAAAAAACCATAAAATAAAAAAAAAAAAAAAAGTAAAAAAACAGTATATTTGGCCCAAAACTTATAACTGTTCTCAAGCCTAAAAAGATTATTTGACTTGCGGAGTGAAAATAATAATAAGATATTTGCTTAATGAAAACAGTCTATTTTTGTTTAAAAAATATTAATTTTTTATGAATTTATATTTTAAATATAAAATTTATATATTTTAATATTTTATTTTATATACACGCTTATTCTAAAATATAGTGTGGTATACTTAATTTTTTTTTTCATGTTACCTTGAAAATAATGATGCTTATTTGTTAATAATAGTGCTAAAATTTATTAAAAATAACAATAGTTCACTTATATTAAAATATTTAAAAAAATATAAAAATTAAATAAAAATATATGTTAAAATCCGTACATAATACTGGCCACGATTAATTATAAAAAATTAATTTAACATATATATATATATATATATACATTTAACATCAACTACTACTTCAACTCCTAATGTTATAGCCTTAAAAAATATAATAAATTACTATTTAAATTTTAAGATTTAATAAAATTAATGAAGTAGTTTATACATTTTGAAAAATAATTGTTTAATCTCTGAATTTTAATTTCATTAAAGAAAATAGTTATTTCGTTTAGTTTTACCATTAAATAGCTGTAAAAAAATAAAATATCACTTATTTTTCATTAATTTTTTTTTATGTCATTCTATTAAAAACTCACAAGTCTTCATTTTTCACCATCATTAAACCCTTCATTCTTTATCCAATTTTAATATAAGTATATGAATTCTAAAAAATTAATAAATAGAAAATAAATAATATAATTATTAATCCAACCCTAAATCCTCTTATATTGAATATTCAAGAAAAAAATATAATCAAAATAATAATATTGAAATCTTATATAGTATATAGAAAAAAATATATATATGAAATTTAGTTTTAATAATAAAAATCTAAATAATTTATAAAACTATTGCTTACCTATTATCGATCGGAAATAATTAAGGTTAGGGAAAAATTTGAATTGATTTAGTAAAAGATTAAATTTATTTAAAATTTAAGAAGATATTTAGTTATAATTGAAAAAAAATAAAAAGAGTAAAAAGAAACTTTAAAAGAATTGAGAGGGGAAGGAATTAGAGACAAGAAAAAAAAAAATAGGAACTGATGAGTAAGTAGGTTGGATTTTATTTGAAATTTTTTAATGATCATATAGTTGATAATGTATACAGGTTATTCATTTATATTTATTTGTGGATTTAGATAGTGAATTTTTTTTTAGATTTAAATGATTTTAATTAGTAGATTATCCATTTATATTTGTTGATAAATTTAATTAATAAGTGTTATAATATTAATTTTTTATGAGTTTAGAAAAGTATTCAAATATATTTATGTGGTACAAATTGACATAATACATGTATATATATAATTAAATTTTTTTTTTAATCGAGAGCGTGCATATATGTGGTTACGTCATTTGGTTTAAGTCGAGAACCCAAATAAATTTAAAAAGGTGACAAATTAATTAATATTAATATATATATATATATATATATAATTTTGTTTTTTTTAAATTGATGGTATGTCTGTACACAACCTCATCATCAAGTGGTTTCGCCGCTGTTCTCCATCCAATTCCATCAATCACAATAAATTTTCCTCCCTTCAATTTTAACAAAATAAACTTTACACAATTAATTAATTAATTAACTAATTAATGTAAAAAAGAAAGAAAGAAACATCACAAAGCAAAAAAAGCCATGAAAATAATAGAATGAAAGCTTGCTATAAAGAAAAATGAAAAAAAAAAAGAGAATCCATTTGGGACTAATTCTTTTGACAGTATTAAAATATGAAGTCTAAATAATTACTTTTCTTAAATATAGAGATGATTTCATTAATTTTATCAAATCAAAAATTACAAAGAAATTTATCATAAAAAATAATATAACATTATCCAAAAAAAATAAATATTAAAAGATTTTCAAATACTTTTTGTATTTGGTAATTGTTTGATATATACTTTTTTTTATTTTTAAATTAAAATATATTATTTTGAATATATAAATAAATATAATTCATTTTATTCTATTAAAAATATATATTTAAATAACTACATATGGCATTACATAAACTATAGCTAAAATTATTTGAAAATAGTTACAAAATTAAACCACCTAAAGTATACATAAAATGTGCAATCTGTTCTTTTTTAAGACACACGTAACTTAATTAGATATTTTTCACAACAAATAATAAATTAAATTAAATTAACAATTTACAAAGACATATATATAATAAATTAAATTAAAATAAAATAAATTTCATGTACTAATTAAACTATATAAATATTATCTCAAATAGAATCTAAAGACACAAATCAGCAAAGACATTATTATATATAAAAATAAATTGACTATCTATTCAAGGACAAACCTACAGCATACTCTACGCTCTGCCCCTCCTCAATTTATTTTTCTCAATATATATATATATATATATATTTAAAAATTTATATTTGAACCCCAATATTTTTTTATTGATAAAAATTTTATAATTAAATCTATAATTTTCAATATTCATCTTATAAAAATTACTTGATAAAATATAAGAAACATAAAAATTATCATTTAATAATTATTTAGCATAAACATTGTTTATATTAAATAATTATTTTTGTACTAAATTACATATTTATAATAATTGCTATTAAAAATATTAAATATTATAATTAATTATTTATTATTATAAATAATTTAGTATATTTTTATAATTTATTATTATTTTTATACTAAATTTTACAATTATAATCTATTATTACATTTTCCTAATTTAGACATACTTAATTTTACAATTAAAATATTTTTCTCATGTACTAACATCTTTTAATTTTTAAATATTGATAACTATTTCTGATTTATGTCAATGGTTAATATAAGAAATTAGAAATTTATTTTCTTTTATATAAGGTGATAACTTTTATTTTTTATTTTTTCTGTTTTTACAATTATTGCAAAGGTTATTTTTTGTAATAAATATAGTCAATATTAAATTAAATAATAAAATAAAAGACAATTTTCTTTCTAATCATTTATAAATGTATATTAAACATTTTATTAACAATATAATTAAATTATATTTTGAGATTATTATGAATGTGAAAATTGTTGGTTCCTGTAACATTAATACTGTGTCGGCCCTGTTTTTATTAGTACCCTTGAGGCTGTGACAGGTCACCAGTTTGTCACCAACAAGACATAATCCGTAATGACAAAACATGCTTTAAACAATGGTCTAAATAATTATCATTAAAAAGACATAATTTAAATTTAAAAATTTAATTAAACAGATAATAAAAGAAGAAGCCCATGGTATTAAAGCTGGTGCCGCGGTTTCAATGCGCTGCGGTGCGGTGACCCTGTCACTCACGGACTAGCTTGGATACACGTGTCGGCGGATGATTGCCAACTTGTTCACTGTCCAATTCTATTGGATGAATCAAGATGTCAAATTTTAGGCCTAGTACTCCAACTGGAGCTGTTCCCAACTTCCCATGCCAAAAATATTTTATTTATTCTTTTATATATATAAATATATTTATAAGCTCATCATCTCTTGGTTTTATAAGTTCAGTTTCAATAAAAAACAAAAGTTCAGTTGCATCATAATAAATCCATGGTGGACAATAAGAGAATGGTCAATCAAACAAACTCATTCTCTCTCGCTTTTTCTTTCCCCATTTTTTTTAAGTACATTTGAATTTTGTTAATTAAATTGAATGTGTATAATGAATACTCCAAATGAACTTGAGATGGGAAGAAATTCTAGGACTAAATTTTATTTATTTATTTTATTAAAAATAAAGTATTTCTTACATATATTAATAATATTATGAATCTTCATTTATCTGTTAAAAATTGTACAATTTGATTTAAAAATAAAAATATACATCAAGAAGTTTAAAAAATAAAATGATTTGAATTTTTTTTAAGATTCTATAATAATATTGACAAAGTATTTTAACCGATAATTCAGTAGAAAGCACGATATACTTATAATTGGTGTTAATTAAATGAAAAATCAGCTTTTATATATTTAAAGAAGTATGATTATTTAAAAATTAATAATTAGAGATGAAACTAATAAGATAATTTTGGATGGACTGAAAATTAATTTTATTTAAAAATTTAAATTAAAATAAGTCAAGATATTGTTTTCTTCTATTTGCCCTTACATTTTACTGCATGCATTCAGTGTAATCTATGCACTATATGACGTCTTCACAGTTTTATTTCTGTTGGATACACCAAATATATGATTTAATTTCTTTTTCGTACGTACAATCCCTTTTAGCCTATCAACGAAATGAAAAGAAAAAGGATAATTAATGTTTTTATTTATCCTTTAAGACTGCAGGAGTTTGAATATTAATTTATAAAATTCCTGGTTTTTAAGACAAACAAATAAACTTTATTTTCTTCTTCTTTTGAGGATTGAGGAGGAAAAATTTAATATTAATTAGATTTGAATAAATAAAATTTTTATATTAATTTGAATACTTAAATTTATAATAATTTAATTAATTTCTATCTTATTATTTTTATTATGTTTTATCAAATCTCATGTTTAGAAATGATGTAACAAAATTTTATAAGAATTTTCTTTTCAAATGAAGCATACCAAAATTTTTGATAATTTGCCCTCTTCTATTAATTAAATACAAGGGTTAAGCTCGAAACCAAAGATAATAATTAATTAATCTTATAAGGTTTTAGCTTGCAAGTGGAGAAATAAATTGCTACAAGAGGATGTACAACTATAATTGCGTATTTATTAGGATAAATTATTTTTTATTTTTTAAAATTTGATATAATTAATATTTACATTCTTATTTTAATTAATTAATTTTTATATTTTAATTCTCTCATACAATTTAGTTATTCCTAACGATTTTTCACATTTTCTGTTAAAATAAATTAAAAATTAAAAAATTAAAATATAATTCATAAAATGCCCTTCTCCTTGATTAAAGTATATTTTCTTTAATTTTTTTTTGCTTTTCATTTAATAAATAAATAAATATTTAAAATATACAAAAAAATATTTTTCAATTAAATATTAGTAAAAAAAATTAAAAATAAAAAGAAGATTAATTAAATTTCAAAAATGTCCCTGCTTTTTTTTCTTTTTTCATTTTTTTGTATATTTATTTTAATTTAAAATAAATAAAACTATTTTTATTTAATTAAAATAATTATTTATAATTTAAGTAAAATACTTATTTTTATTTAATTTTTTTTAATATTTGGTTTAAAGTTAAAATAAATAAAATTACTTTTCATCTGTTGAAATATACTTTTTATATATTTGATTAAAATAATTACTCTTTGTATATTTAATCAAAATAATTATTTTTTGTATATTTAATTAAAATTAAAATAATTAGAAATAGATAAATAAAAAAATTGTCTTGTATATATAAAAAAAATAAGAGAAAAATATATTTATAATTATTTTTTATTTTAATTAAATATACACAAAAAAGTAATTATTTTAATTAAATATATAAAAGTAATTATTTTAATTAAATATATAAAAGTAATTACTTTAGTTGATTATATTAAAATTAATTTCGGTAGATAAAAGTATTTTAATTTATTTTAATTTTAAATT
Source organism: Aleurites moluccanus (assembly GCA_948193065.1). Lineage (NCBI taxonomy): Eukaryota > Viridiplantae > Streptophyta > Magnoliopsida > Malpighiales > Euphorbiaceae > Aleurites > Aleurites moluccanus. Next base: position 47,181 of record CANXYC011087554.1, on the reverse strand, counting down.
AAATATATACAAAATAAATGAAAAAAAATGAAATTTTTAGGAATTTAATTTAATTTATTTTCTTTTTCTTTTTAATTTATTTTTAATTTTTATGAATATTAAATTGAAAATATTTTTCAATTAAATATTCATTTATTAATTAAATAAAAAAGAAAATGAAAGAAAAATTAAAAAAATGCACTTTAATTAAGGAGAGGGGCATTATAGGATTTTGACAAAAATTTAATAAAAAAAAAAAATAGACGAATGACCAATTTGATTAACAAAATCAAAATTTATAAATTAAATAGTTAGTTTTTAAAAAAAATATAAATATAAATGTTAATTAGATCAAAATTTAGAGACTAAAAAATAATTTATCATATTTATTACTATGTAATATTTGATTTTTTTTTTAATTTAATTTTGACTATAATTCAAATTCGAGATATTTTAATTTTAAAAATAATTATGGTCTTTTAATTAATTAATAATTTCTATATATTACATTAATTAAATTTTAATATGTTCCTATATATAATTACTTGTGAAGGGGAAATAAAGGTCCAACTTTTATTTTATGAATATCCTTGAATGGCATCCCAAGTCCATAAAAAAAAAGAAACCTACATGCATGGTTTTCGAATGCAGACTTTAAACATCTAGATTCATTGTTTTATCATATATATTAACTTGAAGATTTAATTTTTTGTTTGCTTTACCAAAGCCTATGCCTCTTGTTTTGTTTTTTTGGCTTTTCTTGAAGTATATTCATATTGGGTGAGTTTAAATATAAAAAAATAGTAAAATATAATTTAATCTCTAATTTTTAACGAAATTAATATTTAAATTCTTTTTTTTAAAAAATAGCTATTAAATCTTTAATATTTGATTCCGTCATATAAAATTATTATTTCATTCATTTTAACCTTTTAAATATTATAAAAAATACGAAAATACCTCTTATTTTTTTTATTAAATTTCATTTTTTATGTCATTCGATTAACTTTTGATCAAATTTTCTTCAATTTTTATCACCATCAAATCCTTCATTTTTCACACAATTTCACCAATCATAATATCCACACACAAATTTTTTTTCTTTGAATTTTAATATACCAAACTTTACACAATTAATTAATTCATTAATTAATTAACAAAAAAAATAAAAATAAAAAAACTTCACAAAACAAAAAACAACATAAAAAATATTTAAATGTAAGCTTTCTACATAGAAAAATAAAAAGAAAATAAAGGAAAATGAAAAAAGAAAAAGAAAATAGAGGAAAATATAAATAGATTGGAGATAGGATATTTTGGGAATATAAGTTATTTTATTTAATTTTTTAATTTTTTAATTTGTTTAACATAAAATCTAAAAAAATGACGGAATGATCATTTTGTATGATGGAATCAAATGTTAGAAATTTAATAATTATTTTTTGAAAAAGCAAAAATTCAAATATTAATTTCACCAAAAGTCAAAAATTTGTTTTGATTTTTGAGTTTTCTTGAAGAATTTAAAATACATTATAAAATATTACTTATTTGTTCTGTGGCAAATTCATTTATTTAGTGACAGAAAAATAAGTTTTAACCATGAAAATGATTCATTGTTAAAGGTTGTATTTTTAGTAGCTTAATTAAATGAAAAATTAATTTTAATTATCAGTTAATAACCCTATTTTAATTTTATAGGATAACAATTAACCTTTTAAATATCAGGTTAAGGGGATTATTGTGTCATATGCTCCATTTTAACTATTTAAAAATTTTTAAAAAATTATATTTTGATAATGTTTGATGTAACGAATCTATTGATATATTTTTTATGCTAAACAAAAATCATTTGGATAGTTAAAAATACATTAGAAATTTTATGTACTATATTTAACGGTTTAGCTTTAACGCATTTCTAATATATTTTTAACTGTCCAAATGTTTTTTGTTTAGCATAAAAAATATATCAATAAATTCATTACATCAAACACTATCAAAATATAATTTTTTAAAAATTTTATAAAATTTTTTAAATAACAAAAATGAAACACATAAGAAACTGCTCTGTAAAAATACACGGGACCCTCATCCCTTAAATATCTGTCTACTTAACAATTTCTTATTAGTTAAATAAAAAAATTAACATACATATTATATATAAAATAATTCACATAAGACAAAAGTAATTGAAGTGGTATTTCTCATACGTTGTCTTAGCATTTACTTTTCATATTTTTTTATTTGTTTGGTGTGTATATATATAAAATTTTGAAACTAGATCTCATTATACTGTTACTATTTGACTTATTTTTTTATAATTTTTAAAATTTTAAGTACTTAAAAAATAATTAAAAATAAATATTTAATAATTAATGTAGTATTTACTATGAAAATTTAATTATATAATAACTTTATTTTTATTGAATATATTATTTATTGGTGATTATATTAACATATAAAAATAAAAATAAAAATAATGATGGAAAGATTGATTTAAAAATCTATTTAATAATAATAATAATAATTTATCAATTTTTTTAATAAGTGTTCAAACTAAAAATTCAAATAATATTAAATAAATAAGTTTAAAAATAAAATAAATAAGTAAAAAATAGAAATTTTAATATATCATTTTGAATGATAGTGATTGTAACGAAATATAATTCTATCAAAATTTTTTATTTTTTCTCATTCAACTCAATTTTATATTAATTTAATATATTTTTCTGATATAATTATTTTATAATTATATTTTATATGAAATAATTGATCTTAATAAATATATATATTTTTTTTAGGACACTTAATAAAAAAACTGATAATTTATATAAGCAGTATGTTTTCTATTTTTCTTCAATAACAATAATGCAAATTTCATCTTTGTGGACATATCAATATCTGGGCCAGAACTTGTCGCTTTATCCCTACCCATTATCGTTAAGAGTGAAAACCCATTGGGTCCAGCAGCCAATTGCAGTAATTATTGTCTAAGTTAAGACTTTTAGAGTAAATCCCATTATTCAGAGAATCTAAACTACAAGTTGCAACTTGCAACCAGAACAGATTTCCAGAATTTGAGGTACTGATTACTATACGCGCTTGCTTGAACAAGTCAATAATTTGAGTGTTGCAAGTACAGCTTAATCATATTTAATTAATTAAGCCAACATTTTCTTAATTACTAATTTAACACTCTACACTTTGATTAATTAATTAGCCGACAAGTACCTTTTGTCCTTATGCCTAAGGTAAGGAATTTATGGTGGCGTATTTTGCGTTTCAACCCACATGCTATGATATCAAATAGATTGCTAATTAATGCTTAATTTATAGGTTAATCTTGGGTTTTTGTTAGGTGATGAGTTGTGAAATTGGGGAGTCCTCTAGGTATACAACTTTTGAGCAAATTCTATATATCCCAGATTAGAGATGAAGAGTTCTTATTAATTAAGTGTTGGCTTGTTCATAGATAATACTCAAATTAAATCCTTTTATTTTGTTGACCTATATTTTTATTTCTTTTAATTATTTGATTGAAATAAGTATGTGCATGTGTTTGCAGGTATATATTTATAAACTGCTCAAAATGATTTGGAAATTATTTTTAGTACAGTTTTTAGTAATTAAGTTATTAATTTAATGGTCGAGTGTTTATATTATAATGTAAAAAATTAAAAACCAAATTTCAATAATTCCCTTCTCCTTCCCAAGAAAAAAAAAAGATTCAATTAAATTTTTGGAGTTTGCACATGCTAAATATAAGAAATATAGCTTAGACGATCCATTCAATTAGAGAAATATAGCTAATTTTGCACAAACTGATTTAAATATATCTCTAATTGAAATTAACTAAAAAATTATTTTTAATTAACTTTTGAATGAAAATATTTTTAAAAAATATATAGGAAATGTTTGACAATCTAATTGTCAAATAATGAGTTTTATTGAAATAAGCTACTAGCACTCACAGTAGCTTAATAAAAAAATTTAATTCAAAAATTCAAAACTCATTAATAATATTATTATTAAATAATAAAAAAATAAAATCTCTATCCGCTGCGATAATAAGTATTGAGTCTTTAAGTTAAGGATTGAAACACCCAAATAATATATTTTTTAGAAATAGGTGTCACACTCATATAAATTTGTTACAAGTTTGCAACAAATCTATGACACTTCATTAATTTCTTATTCTACTGTACTATTGCTTCACATTATCATATTATGATTAAAAAGGAAAACAATAGAAGTAATATGATGAAAAGTGATTTATTTATCAGCAAACTGTTATTGTCCTCATAACTCTCCTCTCCTCAGTATTAAAATTATAGTATTAATTAAGGATTAGGGTGTGAAAATGTCAAGTGCTATCGTAAAATGATGCTCGATACAGTAGGGTTGATTAACATGTTTTGTCTTTAACCACAAATATTTGAATAATTAATTAGGTTAGTACTAGCCTAGCTGCCTCTCTAAACAATCAACTTGATAGTTTTCAATTATAAGAGATCTTTTGGAGGAAAATGACTGGATATTAGAGGTATAATAATACCCAAATTGCGTATTATTAAGAACTCAAGTGAGTCAAAAAATCTTATAAATTACTAATTTTGGTGATATATTCTAAGGAATGCTTGGGTATGGATTTTTCATTTTTTTATTAATATTATTTATTCTCTTTTCATATTTAAATTAAATAGATGAAATTAATATTTTGAATTAATAGTTAAGAGGTATTGAGTTTAAATTTTTATTAGGAGAAACTCTTTTAAATCAGCGTCAATTAAAAAATGCAAACGAAAATTAATCTAATATTTTTTATAATATAACAATATAATCATTTTTAAGATAAAAAAAATCTCTAATATAAACTCCAATTAGAGTCATATAAAAAAGTGAAATTAAATAAATGGCAGAATGGCATTAAATATATGCATAAAATGGCTTGTTGTAACAGGAAGGAGAAATAAAATAAAAAAAAACTATTATCATATTCCCTGGAATTAGAACCCAAGAAAGAAGGGGGAAACCCTAGAGAATTAATGTCTTATTGACTTGTGGTTAATATTAATTATCATTGTCATTAAAATAATCTATAAAAAATTAATATAATTATACTACATTGGGAAAGAAGATAAAAAAAAACACGTACTAGCTAGTCTACATAGTAGATGATTATCGAGTTGGTCATTGCATGGTCACATGGATTCCTCTGAATGTCTCCAGAACCCCCAAAACTAGGCTAGCTATAGCTAATTTTTAATTTATGTATAATAATAAATATTGATCTTCATCAGAATCTCTGGATAATTTTCAGCTTTTCGTCATCTCTCTCTTTTTCATGTCCAAGTTTCCGACCGTATTATTACCAAATGAAACTAAACTACTAAAGTCACATCTAATAAGGCCACATCTATTACTTTTTCTTAATATATTATTTATATATAGCATAATTAGATACATCTCATCATTTTCTTTAAAAATAAAGTTTGAATCTTCGAGAATGATGGAAGACAAAAGAATTATTTTATATAATTCATCATATTATAATTTTTCAATAAATTTTTTATACATTAATGATAAAATTTAAATTAATTTTAAATAAATCAAAAATCAAGATTTTTCATTTAGATGTAAAGTGAATATCAATTAAATTTAAAATAAATTTAAATAAATTAAGTAATTTTTTTCTAAATCTTTATTATCTCGCGATCAATAAAAATATAAAAAATTGAATTAAGGTGGATTAAGTGGAAATATTTTTATTAGTTAAAGAGATTTTTTTATTAAGATGACTTGAATCTATCAGAATTTATACCTCCTTCTATCTTTGAATTCAATTTATATATCAATTCAATAGAAAAAAAATATATATATAATAAAAAAAATATTAATATTCTTTCATTGAAAAAAAAAAATATATAAGAAATATATTAATATTTTATCACTTGTACATTTGAATATATTTGATAAAAATAGGCAGACAACTTTTAAATAGCTTCCTATCAATAAAAAAATAGAGAGAAATCTCTTATTTGAAGGGACTAAATTAACCTTAATCTAATTGCAAAAAAACAATGTTTTCAAAGGAGAAGACTGTCCTTAGGACAATAATGGTGCTCTATTCACGAAATGGGATATGCTTTCAGACCCACCTAAAATTTTTTTCTTATAAATTAAAAATTTTCGGCTTTGGTAATGTATGCATGTTATTGAGCTTGTTATATATTGATGTGTTTGTTAATGTTTCTTGAAAAATAATAACACTATTTACAATCTGTCCAACTGCTAGAAAAGAATCTCTCTGCTTGTGTGTGTGTGGTCTCTTGCTGTGTATGGTGAGTTGTGACTGGTCTACGATGCAATCTCACGTGCAACACGCTGTGGCTTTGTTAGTCTTTTAAAAGTCCCATGGCTTTTCTCTTCTCTTCATAGGGAGAAGATAAAAAGGCGACTTTGTTTGGCCTTTTGTTTTGTGGTACTTGGGTGTATCTATTTCTTTTTTTCTTTTGAGTTTCTTTGAGACAAAAAAGCAAACACCTTCTCATCATCTTCTTTCACCTACTACTCTGAGATATGGCACTTGAAGCAGTAGTGTATCCACAAGACCCTTTTAATTATGGCTATAAAGATTGTTATGATGCAGCAGGAGCTTGGGGAAGCTATATTAATGATTTTGTCTTTCAAGAAGATGATAATGCTAATTTTCTTGGGATTCTTGAAAACAGTAATAATTCTCCATCACCTCCTTGCGTAATGATTCAAAATAATGCTAATAAAGAATGGGATCTTGCTAATTCTTCTTCACCTGAGACTTGCACTGGAGTTTTCAATCATCCATTGGAACCACCGCCTGCCACCACAGGCCGGCGAAAGAGACGACGCACAAAAAGCACAAAGAACAAAGAGGAAATTGAGAACCAGAGGATGACTCACATTGCAGTTGAACGCAACCGCAGGAAACAGATGAATGAGTATCTTGCTGTGCTTAGGTCTCTTATGCCTCCTTCTTATGTTCAGAGGGTAAGTTTTCTAGTTGACAAATTTTGCCTCTTTAAATATCAAATCTTTAATTGACCTTGTTTTTGGTAAAAATCATCATTTTTTAGCAGATTTTTTTTTTTTGCACGTTTGTGTAGAAAAGATCCAAGATTTCCATATCCCACTTACTCATACTGGATCTCCACCACATGCTTTAATTTAGCATTACTGGAGTCGTTTATAAAACTGGCCGTGGAGTCTAATTAGTCTAGAAAAATTTCAGGGTGACCAAGCATCCATAATTGGAGGTGCCATTAATTTTGTGAAGGAGCTAGAACAACTCTTGCAGACAATGGACGCCCACAAAAAGAGCAAACAACAACAGCAGCAAAATCAAACTGATGTGGTGAATGGTAATTTCTCTTCACCATTCGCTGAGTTCTTTACCTTCCCACAGTACTCAACAAGAGGTGGTCTGGCCACGGAGGAGGATCAAAATCAATGGGCAGCTGCTGCTGCTGCAGTGGCAGACATAGAAGTGACCATGGTAGAGAGCCATGCCAATCTTAAAATACTTTCCAAGAAAAGACCTGGACAACTCTTGAAGATGGTGGCAGGCTTACAAGGTCTAAAACTCAGCGTTCTCCACCTCAATGTCACCGCTGTTGATCAATTGGTTCTCTATTCTGTTAGTGTTAAGGTATGTTGAATTTAATAGATACAGTCAAATCACTAAAAAAAAATAATATATTTTTTTCTTTTACTATTCTTGCTATAAATAAAAATTAATCCGTAATATCATGTTATTGCTAAATAAAAAAATAATAATAATTGGATTTTAATATATTGAAACAGGTTGAGGAAGGATGCCACCTTAATACTGTGGATGAAATTGCAGCTGCTGTTAATCAAATGCTACGCACAATTCATGAGGAAGAAGCTGCTTTCAGCTGAAATTAATTGTGTAACCCTAATTTGGTTTTCTTCTGTAATTGGGGTTGTGTTTAATTACCTTATCATAATGGATTTCAAGTTTCAAGTTTTGTTTTTTATTTTAAAACATTTCTTTAACAGATTTTCTTATGTTAATTAGGCTCTCATTAACAATTAAAACTACAATTAGAGTTTCATTAATGAGTATCCTTAAGTCATTACATAAAAAGCAATTAATATAGATACTATTAAATGAATTTATCTAAAAATAAATTAAATGAGAAAAAAATAAAAATTCTAATCTATTATTTTAATTAATAATAATTATAATTAAACATTAATATTTTAAAATCTTTATTTTTTAAATTTATTTTATTTTTATATGTATTAATTATTTTTTAATTAGTGTGCTTAGAGCAATCATTAATATATCATTAATTTTTTTGCAAGACTTTAAATAATATACAAGGTGGGTGTGGTCTAAATTAAGTTTATATCAAATAAGAACATACAAGACAAAATTAACAATTTCTTTTAGGTGATATTTTATTATTATAATAATATAATATTATCTCTGTATCAAAAAAAAATTATCATCATTTTTTTATGTGGTTTAACAATATAATAAATAAAATGATATTTTTTATATCTTTAATAATATAATAAATATACTTAAAATTTATATTTGAATATTATTATATATTAAAGAATAATGATAAAAATGAAAAATAAAATAAAATAATGTTATTAATAGAAAAATAAATCTTTTCCATACATTTAAAAAAAATAACCATTTTAAAAGGAAAATAATACTAGATGTCTAGCAAGTACTGTCAAGGAATCTCTTTAAGCTACGCGATTCCTCATGTCTTGAAATAAGGGAAGAATGTCCATTTGCGCTTTGGAGCATCTACTAATACCCATGATTAATCTAATCAATTGCAATAATTAACTATAAAAGTTTAGAGCTCCAATAATTAATTCTTAGTGTAAGCAACAATTAATTAACTATGTGAGTATTTAATAAAAAATTTTGATGCCGGCTATTTTTTTAACTGTATCATGTCTGTTTAATTATGGATAACTGTATTATATTTATTTAATTATTGACAATTATTAGCAATTAAATAATCATTATTAGCGGTTAAGTAGTTAAACAATAATTATTTATAAAATCTCTAATTTAGAATTTAAAAAAAAATGAGTTTTTTTAAATAAAAAAATTAAATTATTTGTTAAAAATAATATTTAAATAAAAAAATAAATATTAATGTTTATTTTCAATTATCATTAAACATATTAGTAATTAACAATTAATAATAATTTTATCAAACTTTTGAAATAATAATTATTAATTATTAGTCGCCAGCTAGTAATTATCAGTAACAATAAATAACTGTTATCAACAGTGAAACCAAACGGGATTTATATATATAAACTATAAAAATTCTAAGTTCCAAGAACAAATTAATTACTCTTTTTTTTTACTAAAAAAATTAGGTTTATTAATAAATCAATAAACTTCCAAATTGCAACGTATATTAAGCAGACCTCTCCATTGTCATATTATATCCTACATAAGCTTTGCCCAACAGATCCTTTCCATGCATGCAATTTGTCAAATACAGAACAATGAGTTTAGATTCCGCCATTAAAATGGTTATAAATGGCCCCATGAGGACCCCTCAGCAACATCCATCAATTTATTATCTATTTTTCATACCATTTATATGTGTATAACGCCAAAAAATGTCTGTGGGTCTGATATCCAAAAATTAAAGAAAAGAAGAAGAAAGAACAACCTTTTCACTTCTTCCTCATATCAATTATTCACCTACTGAAATTTAGAGTTTGCCAACTATACACAATAGCTATTGAAATTAGCATTTTTAAATTTATATAAAGTTCAACATTTATAATGTGATAAACTCAAATAAATTATAATGACAATTTAAAATTTAACTCATCATATTATAATTTAGTTAGAATTGATGAAATAAACTTACTTATTCTAAACTTTATTTTGATGTTAAGATTTATTTGAATGTAAATATGTATGATGGATGAAATCTCTCTAAATATGTGTGATATGTGAAACGCAATGATCCTTTCTTGAGCATAAAATTGCTACTTACCTTCCATTTTATCTTAAAAAAACTAATTACATCAATAATATATCTATTTAATGCAATATATGCCAAACAACTATGAAAACATTCAACATAAAAGCTAAAAAATTAAGGGTTACAAATGATTTATTTTCTTTTTTTTTTTCTTTTTCTTTTTTTCACGGGGTGGGAGTTACAAGTAAATTTTAATATTTCAAATATGTAAAATATATACACCTAATAACTTTAAAGAAATTTAAAAAAATAATCAGTTAACATGGATGAATCAATCAATAAGTCACCTTGATAAAAAAAAAAAATCTTAATAATTTATAGAAAAATTTTCACCTGATCCATTTAAGTTTAATTTTTTATACAGTTTCAAATATTTAATTTTTATTTAGTCCACCTATATGAAAAAAAATTTAATTATCAATTTACTCAAGATTAATTTCATGTTTTTGTCCCTGCAAATTAACGTGTAACTAGCAGTTTAATGGCCAACTATATATAAATGTATATCAACCAATCATTGCCTTACTTGATTTTCTTTTTATTAGATGCCAAATTAAAACATTTTTTTATATGTTCTTGGCAATGGTAGCACACTTAATAATTTTCCACAAGCAATCATCATCATACACAAATTAAGCAAGACGTTATCTTTTTTGAAGTGCACCTTCCTGGAAGATACAAAAAGATTAACATATTCATCAGCAATTTTGCTCTTTTCTTCAAAAGGTGTCACGTCCACTTCTATATATATAGGACAATGTGTTAAATGTATTCTTTAAGAATAAATAATTATCTTATTATGATCTAATCTATTAATATAATCCTTTCTCTTATAGAAAAAATAATAAATAATGATCTTTGATTAGCAGTACTCGAATTATCTTTTGATTTTAAAAAATTACAAATTTAATCTCCCAAATAATTAACTAAATAAAGTATTTTTTTTTACAATAAATTAAATGATGAGCTTCACCATGTTAGAACATATCGATATTAAGTGGGGTACCACATTTCTTATCATTCAATTTCATGGTCTTGTTTTCCTTAGATCTACAGAGCATTTTTATGATTACCCACACTACATTATATTCTCGACTCTTTACCTCTTTGTCTCCCTTGTAATCACATTCACACATGCTAACAAATCCACCAAATATGCTTTCTCTTCTCTTGTCCTCATGGAAAAAAAAGGCATAATAATAGCCTGTATAGATAATGACGCCAAACTATGCCTTATTTATTCACTAAATTTGGAATGTATACGTACATATGATCACTCTTGCTCAATCATATTACTTTGAAAATTTCATGTATTAAGGAATCATTTTCAATACTATCAACGTAATAAGAACAATAAGATTGAGTATTTATTTCATATAAAAAAATTAAAATTTTTTAACAATATTTATATATATATAGTGTTATAGATTCAATATTTAGATATATTTTGAAGATGCATTAGCGATTTAGCATTTGTTAGAAAGTATTTTACATCGAATAATAATAAAATATAAAAAAAAATTATAACTGAATAGATATTAGATTTAGTACAAATCAATTAGTTTTATACAAGTGGTTTCAACATTTGTCCATTTATAAACTCATTTGTGTATATATATATGGATTTTAATAAAATATCAGAACTTCATACCCAAATGGATTAGATCCTATAATTCATGTTCAAACTCCCGTTATTAGACTGACGATGATGCTATTTCAAATCGAAACTAAAAAAGAGATGTTATCCGGTTCATTTATGAGCAAATATTAACCGTTTGTTGATGTTAAGCTACGGGTTAAGCTAGATTGTATTTGAGGGAGTGTATTGAAAAGTATTTCATATTGAATAATAATAAAATATATAAAGAATTTATAAGTGAGTAAATATTAGATTTAATACAAGTTAATTAATCTTTGCAAATGAATTTCAACACTTATAAACTTATAAGTCTATTTATGTATATGAGTTCATGACCTTTAATAACATTAAGTTAAATATATTAGGGAAAATTTTCACCATGTTCTTCCTTTGTGACTACATAATTTTTATATAATACTATATATATATATGCAGGTCCTGGCTTCGAATCTTAATGATTTTTCTTGTTAGAATTCTATTCCTGATGGTCATCATAAGGGTCCATATCAAGGAAGGTGACAGAATCTCTAATCCTATTACTGTGGAAAAACAGACTGTGAAAAGAGTCTGACTTATTTTCTAGCATAAGATATATATATATATATATATATATATATGAAGCAGCATTCCTCTTCAAATTAAGGAATGATGATTTTGAGGAACTTTCTCAAAGAAGGCTCCTGCATCACAAATTTGACATAACATGTATGCAGGAGCATAATATTGAAATTTAATATATACACATAAAGTAACATTTTTATCTTTTTGTTATTCAATCCTCATTCGTACAACAAAAGATTATCCTTAGATTTTTGTTCTCACTTTAGGGGAAAAAATAAAATAAAAAGAGAGAGATTTAAATATGCAATAGTCTACATGTTTAAGGGTCGCGTGGAATTATATTGGGAAATATTAATTATTATTATTTTTTTAACTAGTAGCCGGTAGAGCTAATTTAACTAGCCTCCACACCATGTTGCAGTATTTTGATGAATTTTCATTGGGTATCTCGAGTTTATTCATTCATGATATTTATAGAGTTTTTTTATTCTAAAATGTATTTAATTTAATAGGCCAAAATAATTTTGTAAGCTAAACAACAAGGATAGGCTTTCCCTTTAATATATAACTTTTCTTCAATATTTCTCGTGAAATTAGTAATAATTTTTAATGATATGAAAAATTTGAATATGAGATATTTCACTTTTTTTATATTCATAAAAGATCGTAGATATAATATTTCAATAATTGCAGTGGTGTAAATTATCCCACATCATTAGTATAAATAGAAAATTAAAGTGATCTATATAGTTTATTTAATTATTATTTAAATAACCTGAATTAATCATTTTAAATCGAGATTAAATTATAAAATAATAAATTATTTGAATATAATTTAAGACTGGACCATTATAGTAGAGCTAATTAACTTTATTTATGAATGATAGCAAATTAACTTTATTTATGAATGACATTATTAGCTTCATAGAAAGTGGAAAAGATAAATGGTTTTCTCTGTTACATGATAAAGTGGGATCGAAGAAGTTTCGCGAATGAAATGATTGAGAATCAAATAATTACGAATGTGAAAGAACAATACAAGCCGCACGAAGGGCTACTATTATTCCACATCCTTTCATGCTTTCTTTATTTGTTTTAGCCTTTTTGATAATGAGTAAACTACCATTTATAGGGTTAGGGTTTTGCATTCAAAATTTTTAACAATTGGAAAAAAGTGTTCTCCCAGTACTAAAAATTGTAGTCATGAGCATGAGTTTTATTTGAGCTCTTTTTCTCTTTATTTCAGGAAAAAAAAAAAAGATTTGGATTGTGTTTGAATAGATTTAATAATCTAATATTCTTATCATTAACATATACTACTTAATTGAAGTTATGCAACATTCAAGATTAAATTTAAGTAAAATATTTTACTCATATGAAAAAAATATTTTATAACTGGCCATAAAAGTAAAAAATTTGAAAGTTCAAACTCGAATTACAAGTTTAAACTCTTATATAAAAAAAACATAATTCATTTTATATCATGCTCTTGTGCAAAGTTCTGGATTAGCTTTTGCAAATATTTTTATTTCCTTTATTATTATTATTTTTTTGAATGGTCAAATAATATGACATTAATTTTTGGGAAGTATCAATTTCATTCTTAAGCCATTAAAGAATAATACATACTTTATTCTAAAAAAATAAAAAATAAAAATGATCTTTGAATTTCTTATCCAAAATCACGAGATCATATTTATATAGAGAGAGCATATATATGGAAGATATCCCTAGAAAATCTGTTGGTAATCTTTGAACTTTTCTTTTTTTTTTTTTTTTTTTGCTAAATATAGCTAAACTAAGCACAATTACCTATTATTATGAATAGAGGTGTTCATTATTCAACCCAATTAGTCAGTTTGGTTAAGTTTGACATCAAAGAAAATTAGTTTAATTTGTAATTTTTGTAAGCAGATAGTCTAGTAATATTTATTTTTATTTTTTGTTTTTGTTAAATAAAGCTAGGTAAATATAATTTAGACAAGTATGCTTACGTACTCCTTAATTAAGAATATACAGTAAATATTATCGTAGTTAAAAATATAAAAATTATTAGTGCAATTTTAGACAACAAAAGTAAATTATTGCATCATATTATTAAAAATATCGAAATGATAAGTTCTCTATAATAAAATAATAAATTAGAAGTAGTTATAATAATAATATTATATCAATACACAGAGCAGAATCCAATTGAAAAAGAAAGAAGTAACTAACTATGATCATCAAAATATCATTTGTTTATGGATTTCATTAATAATTAGTAATATTATGTATTAGAATATTCAACAAACAGCCGACAATATGTCAAAATTTGATTTTTCTGTTTCTTCATTGGTTTTGTTGTTAGATCTTGTTGAGATTTGTCAGTTTGATTACTTGTTAATTTGTAGAAAAGGTAGCATTGTAATATATCATAAAAAAGTTGACTATGTGATTTATTGGCTGATGAAGAAGGAAAAATGACAAGTCTTCTCAAAACCCATATCTAATTACAGATTATAATCACTTAAACTATCCAAATGGGTCATTAAGAAAATATTAATTTGGTGATAATATGATATGTTTACGATTGAGTGTAAGGTCCATAATTAGCTATGCTAAATATGATCATTAAAAAAATGTTCATAATCTAAATCATATCTCCAGCATATATATGAATGTGATTTCCTTTGCCAATAATTATCAAGATCTTTGCAATATTTTTTAGATTTTCTTCTCTCAAGAATGAATGCTCATTATGAATCCAGTAAACTTGAATATTTCATGATTGTATAAAAAAATAAAATAAAATAAAGCCTGGTCATTACGAAAGAAAGAATATAAGTTAGTTTTGGTTGACACACAAAAGTTATTCGAGACTGCTTCTAGTTATTTGAATAAAAAAATATAAAATTATTAATCAGAATTAATTCAATTAAGCTATAAATAAATGTACAAATTTTATTTTTTTAGATACTAATTAATATTTTAAGAATATTAATATTTTAAATTAATTTACATAAATAACATAGAATTATGAAATTATTGACTACAGTTTTATAATTTAAAAATGAAATTTATTATGTATTAGAATATAATAAAATGACCAATAATTAGTTAATCTGAATGGTAGATATTTTGTCAGCTTAAATAGTGGTCTCGAGTTTGAGTCTTTGTTGACTGCAACAATCAGTATTGAGAGAGTTAAAACCTCGAAAGGGATATCTACGGCTTGAATCCGGACAACCAGTATTGAAAGAGTTAAAACTCCGAAAAAAATATCTACAGCTTGAATCCGAATTAATCGGTAGTAATCGAATACCAAATGGTTTAAAAAAATATATATAATAAAATGTTAAATATGGGAGTTCATTTATATAAATAATTTTAATATAAAGTTCTTTTGCAAAATGAAAAGATTTTTTTTATATTTTATTTTATTTTAAACATAATATAAAAATATTATGAGATTTTTATAAATATATAAAAAAATTTATTTTTACTATTGCAAAAATATGTTTTTAAAAATATTATATATTTAATAAAAAATTATCAAAAATACGACATATATTAAACATATAATAAATATATATCAAAAATTATATTTTTGAAATTAAAAAAATAACAATAAAAAAGAAAAAAAAAAGGATATATGGTGTAATATCCTCGTAAATTATTATAAGTTCACTAAATGAGCGTCCTAATAAAATAAAACGAAGCCCAAATTCCCTCAAAATAGAACAGAAAAAGCCATTCTCAAAACAAAGAAGGTGGGGAGGCCCATTAAAGCAAACAGAACTTGAGATAAACGTTAATTGAATAGATTGAGAATAGGCTTCAGAAGTTTTGTTTAGGGCCTTAAATCCTATCAAACTTCAAGGACTGACCCACTAAAGTAGAATTGAACATAGCACTCGGATTGACCATAATAGTAAGATGTTTGTTTGATAAAACTCAAATTTAAATATTAAATAAAATAAATGATATAATTTTTAAATTATAAAGATATTTAAAAATTTAATTATTTATTATATTCAGCTTAAATTTTAAGAATTTTAATTTGTTATTTTAAATAATTTATAATTTAATTAAAATTTTTAAGATTAACGCTTATCAAATAATTTCACATTATTAAACATCCTTAAATTACTTAGTAATTTGCAGTCCAACATTTTTTTTGAAATCTGATTTATTTTTTAAATGCCCGATATTGATACTTACTGATTTCAATTAATTTGAGTTTGAGTCTGATGAGATCAATAAAGGGATAAGATCAATAAAGGGATAAAATTTTATCGATGCTTATTTTTTTTATTTATAAAATTTAAATTTAAAATTTTATTTAAAAATAATAAATTTCTAATCATTAGAATTAATATATTATTATGAATAGGTAAGTTTGCCTGCATTTAAACTGAATAAATTTTCTTGCAATTGTCATTGAATTAGGGCTCACTTGTTTGGCGGGATAAAATAATTATTTTGCATAGTGAAATAATTATTTTTTATTTTATATAAAATTCATATTTCATAAATTTGAAAAATATTTACTTTATACAATAAATTATAGGAGTCTAAAATTTTAATTAAAATTTATGACTATAAATTTATTATTCCATGAAATAATTATTTTACGATTAATTAATTTTAAATTAAATTTGAGAATAATTATTTCACATGAAATAATTATTTTATTTAATTTTATGAACTAAACGAGTTCTTAGTAATCTTTTAATTGAGTGCTTAGGTAATAATATTGTTGAAAATAAGAGATTAACTTTTGGTAGCTATTTACTATAATCGTAGCAGTGTTCTTTTTTTTTAAAAAAAAAGAAAAATCTATATTAATAAGGTGATCAACATTAAAGGATGCTCATCTAGTGCAAGAACTAAGAAGTAATTGAGAAGGTCTTTTTAACTAATACTTTATTATTATTTTCTATCTTAGTTTTTACTTCATACTAATTTAATTATACATTCTTATTAATTTGGTCATCATTAACCTTTTCTTTGTACATTATTAAAAGCATGTGTTTGAGGAACAGTATTTCTTTGAATTACCATTTGCTCTTGGTTGCTGATTGCTACTTTTGACCATCACTTTGATGATGCTGTAATTTTAAATAATTATGGCTCATTTCCTAATCAACCCATAATTTGAATTGTTCATATATATGTTTATTTATATTTTAAATTAAAAAAGAAAAAAAAAAATAGTTCAGTTTGCTTTAAAAATCAAATTAAATAGTAATAGAAACCTTTAGTTAAGAGATATATTGAATTTTTTTTTTTATATTCAAGAGGTTTCGAGTAAATTTTAAAAAATATATATTAAAAAAACATACATGATTCACTTGCTTTTAGACTTCATTTGACCAAAACTAATTTCATTTCTTCATGAAGCTGGCTTTCATGCTCAACTTTCTCTTACCTGTTTCTTCCAAATTTTGTTTTAAATTATCACCAATAATACATAGAGGCAACCAAAATAACTTTAGCAATTTTTTCTTTGATACATTAATTAATTGAACATGAATATTTATATGAGAAGATAATGACAAGGTTTGTATCTTATTAGGTAAATATTCAATCACGCTGCATTATTAGCCCAATGACTAATATCTTAGTATGATACCAATTTATATGAATGGAATGGATAATGAAGTAGAGAATTGAATTTGCTTTTGTTTAAGATGATTCTCATTTGAAATTAAAAATGCAGGTAGAAGAAGTGGAAAAAGATGCAAGAGTCTTTAATTGGAACAGTCTTTGATCAATCAAATGAGATAATAAAATACACAATAGAGAAATGAAAAATTAATAATCATAAAAAAAAAATAGAACCTTATTATAAAAATTAAATTCCATTTCCATTTAATAGAGAAATGAAACCTAGCTAAATTAAATTGACTTGCAAATCAATCATTGCAAGAATTTTCCCCAATAGGAGAGCTAAATTACAGAATAAATGGGCCGGGCCTAGCAAGGTCTGGCAGGATAAAGCCCACTAGTAATAGGAGGATTTTAAACGGACCTTAAACAAGAAACGCCTTTCCGTCCTTCTGTACTACGAGCTTGCCACGTATTAAGATACCATTTTAAAAACCCGCTCCAACGGCTAGCCCTCTTCTTTTTCAATTTGAATCCCCAAAAGGAGAAAAACCCAAAACCAGAGAAGAGAATAGAACAAAAAATGCAAGAAAAGTTTTTTTTTCCCTAACAAAAACCTAATAAGAAATTTCCTTTGCTTGAAATTCACTTTAGATAACCCAGCGAAACTGTTAGCTCATCCCTTTCAATCGATTTAGGATGTTTTTTACCTTTTAAGATGAGTCCTTTTAAGATTTTCAAATCCTAGGGTTTCCTTTTTTTTTTTTTTTTTTTTTTTTCTGTGTTTCTTGATCAAGATAGCAAAATGGATATTCCTCTGGAAATCGACGATTACATAAAAGAAACAATCGATGACTCCTTAGGCCTTCCAGTCTCTACACACACTCTCCAGTCTAAGCTTCGAGCATCTGTGGATGCCCATCGCCGCCTCCGCGATCAATACCTTCTTCTCGTCGAGAAATTGCGCCAAAAAGACCAACTCATCGATCGAACTAAGGTTCGTTTTATACAGAAAGTTTATCCCATATCTATATGTTTCTATGAGTGTGATAGAATCATTTGTTTGTGGGTTTTAGGCGGAGGCGACTGTGAACGCGGTTGCGTTGAAGAAGTTTGTGGGGGAGAATCAGAGATTGGCGGCGGAGTGTGCCAATTTGGTAAATCAGTGTAACAAATGGGAGAGGGAGTGCTCGCTTTATGACCATGATAGAGAGGCTTTAATGGATTTCGGAAACGAGGCGGATGAGAGGGCGAAAGAGGCCGAGTTTAAGGTTCGAGAGTTGGAAGTGGTCTTGGAGAAGTTAGCAGAGGAATTGCAATTCTACAAGCTCGAGTACGAGACGCGAGGGGTAATTGTCCTTCCCCACTCCTTGTATTTTCCCCGCTTTAAATTGACTGGTGTTTATGAGGATTTGTTAATTAGATGATGGATTTTAGTTTGTTAATTCTTCCCTGCCCTTGTTAGAAACTGGACATGTAATATTCATCTTTAAAGTGGAATCATCACTGACTGTATTCTGCCGCTAAATTACCTGGAAAACGAACCTCATGGGATTATAGGTTCTGGGTTTTGTTATATATAACTGTAGAGACTAGAAGTGACTTTATATTCTGATAATCAAATATTGCATATTTTTTTGCCTTACAAAAATTTAGTTTAATTGCTTTACTGCAATATATGGTCTCTGTACTGAGTTTAGAATTAGTTTCATCTCTATCTATTCCATCTGAGATTGACTATTGCTTCTAGACATGATGTTATAACTTACAAGATTCAATTAAACCATGCTTCACCATTCATGAGATGAATTCATATTCTGTTGCTTTTTCATTAGTTCCTTGAATGAGAGATGAGATCAATTATTTTCATTTAAAAGAGAATTCTGAGTGTGTATTTGTAAGTATAAGTGTCATGTATGTATACACAGAGCTGAGATTATAGTTATTCCACTTGTGAAATTAGCGTCCTTCATGAGTAGCTTTCAACATTAGTTATAGGGTCATGGCTTGAAGCAATTCTCCACTTTGGTGATGCGTTCAAGTATATGGTTTGCACATCCTACCTCCTTGTAATATTAGTTGAGTATGCATGATCAATGACTAGTTACATGTGAATTTGGCCTTTCGTAGTTACTATTCACAAAATTCTCTTTCTATCTATTT
Source organism: Aleurites moluccanus (assembly GCA_948193065.1). Classification (NCBI taxonomy): domain Eukaryota; kingdom Viridiplantae; phylum Streptophyta; class Magnoliopsida; order Malpighiales; family Euphorbiaceae; genus Aleurites; species Aleurites moluccanus. The sequence continues at coordinate 27,210 of CANXYC011087554.1, read as the reverse complement.
TTGCCTTACTTTTTTCGCCCGCTTTTCTTACACATGAGTTAGCAAGAACTCGTGATTATTTTGTTCAGTTTAATTATTTGCTGCACAGAGTATGGCTAGTTAATTCATAACCTTCTGTTATCTTATAGGTTGATTCATCTTCTAAAAGCACAGATATGGAACAGAATTTGCTCGAGTCCATTTTATCCACATTGGTCAATAAAAATGAAGTTGAATATGGTCATACTTTTTTGGAAGCAAACAGCGGATACGAGTCATGTCACAAGTTGCTGAAAATGTGGAATAGGTAAGGGGATTTATCAATATTGCCTTTTGGCTTGCAATTACTCTATGCGGTTTGAGAATGTGATAATTGGTGTCATAATTGTAATCTCTTTGGATTCATTCTTAGGTGTTTTTTTTCTTCTGCTTGGCAGGTTGAGGCCATCAACCCAGGAAGTCCTATCTCTGGCTAATAAAGTGAAGACTCTTCAAGAAGATAAGGAACATCTCCGGATCAACCTTACTAGAGCTGAAAAGGAGGTAAGGAGACTAGAGGAAAATAATTTCTTGGTTGGCCTCCAGATTGCTGTGCTCATAACTTGAAAAAAATAATGATATATGCAGGTCAACTTGCTTTTTGAAGCAAACAATCTATTGGATAAGGAGAACAAAAAATTATTGAAGCAACATCACCGAGATCAGAACCTTGATGGTTCTGGTGGAAAGCATACCAGCAGTGCATCTGCCAAGGTAAGATTAAAATAAAGAAATAAAATGAAAAAAAAAAAACTTACTGTGATTTGTGAGTTTGTATATTTTTGTCCTTGTCTGTGTACATCTGTGCTTGCGTTCATCTACTTGTGCATGCCAAAAGATTTACATGTATCTCTGTGTTGATGATGTACACAAGTTTATGCAACAAATGCCATACAGGCCAGTTGGTTTTATTCAACTATTTCACTGATTGGTGTTATTTGCTTGAATTTGCAGAGGAACAAGCGAAAATCAAGTCCGAAGATGAGTAGCCCAGTTGAGATGAAGATGGATTCAATGAGACATCCTCTATCACCTTTGCGACACAATTCCCCTGAATGTAGGATGCATAAGAAGTGATAACGGATTATTTTGTATGTGTAATTTCTCCTAATACTCGGTGTAATTCTTTGTATGTTGGATAGTGTTACCAATGGGAAAATAGCTTCTCCTCAAGCTATATACGTATTAGCAAAACTCTTTTAACTAATTAATTCTTAATTGATTAAGGGCTCTTTTTCCCTTTTTTTTCAGATGGAAGTTTTAGTGACATTCAGCACAAAGTTTTCGCTAGCTTAGTTCCTAGTGGATTTGGTTTCCGTGTCATAATCAATATGTGATCTTTTATAGGCTCATTTCATTATCGCGTAAGAGTTTGACCCAAACAATTGGTTTTTAAATTGAATATGCATTTGTTAAAAAAAAAAAATCAAGTATTTCAAATAGGTCCATTTTAAATTTTGGAAAATATAAAAAAAAAAAATTGAAAAGAGAAAAAAAAATAATAAGAATGTGGTGATATTGCTTAGAAAACGACATCGTATTTGTGCTCCTACCAAAATCTCCGTCTCCTTATCCAAAATCTCAAATACATCCATCGACCCACTCCAACGTAACCTCTGAGAATTGATAAAATGGCTTCAGTCCGTCTTCCCTGTCCTCCATCAACAGCATACTTCTCCACTAAGCATCATCAAATATCCAATAAAATACTTCGATTATCTCCTCTCCGTAAATCGTTTAACCAACCTTCTCATATTATCAATAAAAGCAACAGTTTCTCTCTTTCATGGTCACTCTCTCTTTCTCACTCTCCTACACTTCCAAATAGGACCAACAAATTCAGTCATTTCGTTTTACATTTCTCTTCTACAACTCAAAACCCAGTTGTTGATTCCCAATCAAAATTCGAAGGAAAGACTGAAAATGTAGAACAAGAAGAATTTTCTCGAACAAGAGTGCTTGCTCAGAATGTTCCTTGGACTTGTACCCCTGAAGATATTCGCACTTTGTTTGAGAAATTTGGGACTGTTATAGACGTCGAGGTTCTATCTCTATCTGTATCCCTTTATTTTTAGTGTGATAATTTCGATTTCAGATATATGGGTTATGGTTTTTGTGTGTTTTGGACCTTTTCATGATATGGCCATGTGTTGTTTTTGGCTTTTGTGGTCTAGCTTTCTATGCATAACAAGACCAGAAACAGGGGTTTGGCGTTTGTCACTATGGGCTCCCCTGAGGAGGCACTTGCTGCTGTTCGGAATCTGGATTCGTATGTAAGCATCTTCAATTGTTTCATGGTTTACTCGAATTTTTGGATACATGTTTTTAGCTGTTTATTAAGCAAATAAACATGAATGCTAGAACATTGAAGACTTAAGTTTCCGTTATTTAATGTCCATTTCCAAGTTCAACTACTGTTGTCATTTTTATCAACTTAAGCATTTTAATTTTTTTGTAATTTCTCTTTAGGAATTTGAGGGTCGTTCTTTGAGGATGACTTATGCCAAGCTAAAAAAGAAAAAACCTTCACCGCCTCCACCATCCAAGCCTGGGCCAACATTCAACTTGTTTGTTGCAAATTTGCCATTTGAAGCTAAGGAAAAAGATCTTAAGGAGTTCTTTAATGCGGAAGGCACTGATGTTGTTTCTGCTGAAATTATATATCTTGATAATCCAAGAAGGCCTTCTGGCTATGGATTTGTCTCATTCAAAACTAAAAAAGAAGCTGATAATGCCCTTTCCGCATTTACAGGGAAGGTAATTCTGTGGTCTTACATTATTGTGAACTATTTCGATTTCTAAAGACTGATTTTCATTGCCTTCTTTATGGAATTTTGAAAGTGTACTTGAAGTGAAGAACTAACTCTGTGAGAAGTTGTTAACCTGTAGGTATTTATGGGAAGACCAATTCGAGTGGCACGGAGCAGACAATTTGTGAGACAACAAAGAAAAGAAGGTCTTCAGTCTGATGATACTTCAACTGAGTTGAACTCTACAGTGGAGCAACCGGATGCAACTGATGAAAAATGACATGGAAATTTTGGGGGCAGTGGAGTTTCTTAATACACTTCACTTTGCAATTTATAGGTAAAATTTCTTAAATTTTATCACAACTCCTGCAGATCAGAAATTAATATCACCATTCTTTTGGTATGCCTTTTTCTAGTATTAGTGCTTTGTATAATTTTTTTTCTTGAGCAATGCCGCTATACTCTTAAGAACACATTCTCATGATACGGGTCTGACCAAATTCTCTATCATCATATGACATGTCCTAGATTTTTGAAAGTACTGTTATGTGCATCCTGTTAGCCGGCGAGCACTTTGTGCACTGGGTGAGCCCTTTTGTTATATGCATCATGCTTTCTGAAATGGAATTTATCAGCTTTATCTGTAAAATTCTTCTCCTTTGAATCCATTAATGTGATGATGAACTCTATAAAGTTTTTGGATGCCTGCCTGTCCATTATGTAAGGAACTTCTTATTTTCTTGTGGTGTGTCTGAACCCAATGCAAGGGGAGACAGAAAGAGGCATGTGATATGCGAATGTGGGTTGAAGCTGTGATCTGAACCCGATGAAGCTGTATATTTTTATAGCTAGCTTCAACTCCTGCAGCTAGCTCTTTCTATGCCCTTTTATATAGGTCATCATGTTCTTTCCCGCTTTGTAATATGAAATTCTTGTGCAGCTTCCTCCTCTTCTTGTCGTCTCTTTACCTGCAATGGCATTTCCCCTATTAGTTTGTGCAGTTGTGGTCGTTTAGAACTTTGTCCCTCATATTCTCATTGATTGTGAAGCCTCTATGTCTTGAGTCACTTTATCATTGTTTATTGTAAAATCTACTCGCAAACCAAAATTGCAAATTCAAAATGAAAAGGAAATGTTGTCATGTGAAAGTTAAATAATAGCTCTCTCTTTTCTAGTCAAAGTTCAATAAATTGCAGTCAAGGCTTAAAGTTTATGTAGACCTTCTAATAACTCATTCTTGGTAGCATACTTTCTGAATATTGGGAGGGGCCAAAAGGTGCTAGCTGTGACTTCACTGATGCCTGTATATAGGGAAAATTATCTCTCATCATGTTCCAAAATTGTTTTGCAATGAATAGCTTAGATGCACAGTGAGGGAAAATTTCCCTGTGGAAGTTCTGAGTTGCTTGTACATGCATTTGTTTCTGAAGCTATGGAGTTCCATGTCTTCTAAAAAGGTTAACATTCTTTACCCAAACCAGTAAGATGCAGAGGGAATTGGTAAGTAAGAATTAAGTGCCTTTATGAAAATTTCTTCCTCGCAACATACGATGATTTAGAGTGATATGTAAATGGACTTGGCCAGTTAATGCTATATAACAACAGGATAAGGTGAATTCATATTAGAATTGTAATAGATGTATTGCCCATGGGTTTCCAGTCTTGTGTGCAATTGCATGCTAAATTGTCTGAAGAAGAAATCAAACATAAGTCAGAAAAGCAGTTTTGATTCTCGTGATTTCTCCAAGAGAGAGTTTTTGTCTCGACCCGTTTCCGGATCGCGACGATCTTAGGGTATGAGAGATGCCAATGGCGATCGACATCCATAGAATCTAATATCACATGTACAATCTATAAATCACGTTATATTATCCATTTTAATTAGTTACCATTCAATCTGTTATTTTGTCAATTATTCTGTAAGTTACTGCAATTGACTGTATCAGTCATATATCATATCACATAATCATCATATAACTCATATATACCATCAAGTATCATATACACATGTTCATCTCCTAGCTTACCCATACATACCCTATGAAGCAGCTAGATAATGAATACCAAAAATAATAATACAAAAATGTCAGAAAATATTCATCTGATGAAGTATCATATACACATGTTCATCTCCTAGCTAACCCATACATACCCCATGAAGCAGCTAAATAATGAACACCAAAAATAATAATACAAAAATGTCAGAAAATATTTATCTGATTACTGTAGCATAAATCCTCGGAAAATAGATGACAGGATTCTGCAACCTACTCTTCTCTTGAAATGGGTAAACAAATAAAGGGCGAGTATAGATGATACTCAGTGAATCTATAAGCATCATCAATGAAATGTAGGTTGATACAACGATATACACATGTTAAGGAATAATGGTACAGTAACAATTATCTAGGTTTACAGAATCAGAATCAGAAATCAATAGGAATATCAATGGTCATATCAAGTCATGGAATCATATGGTAAGACAGATATAGGGCCCTGAAACACGTAGGCTATGTGTAATCACACAGTCGATCACATATTAAGTAGCCATAAGACTGATCAGGTCCTATGGCCGGGACCAATAACCCTTCTCAGCTAGGGCATCAATATAAATGTGCATATTGCCGACAGTATGTACCCATTACCCTGTCGGTGTGGTAGTTCTATCAAATCACATTTAGGACAATATAAATGGATAACATGTCAATAGACACCATTATGCAATAATGGTATCAACATTGTCAATATAATCAATATTTTTCAAATCAAATAGCAATTGAACAAATGGCATTGCAATATACGATATACAATCAATGATAAGAGTTATGGTAAACAACAAAGGTATGAAACAAAAGTTGGTTCGGTAAAGAAAATCGGCGGGTCAATTGGCATGCCAACGTCTCTGGCTACAATGACATTTAAATGATAGGCCTATGGAATATAAAAACAATAGGCCAAAGTGATATAATCCCAAATAGGGTTCTGTACACATTAGATTTTTATCAATCTTTATCTAATTAGTTTGTGTATAATATATTTATGGGTTGTATAATTATATTAATATTAAGTATATTAGTGAGTTTTGAGTTTGTTTTGTATTAGTTATAGCCCAAAACTAATTTAGGTTTTATTTTTTATCTTATTTAGAAACTTATCCTTATTTAGGAATATTATTCTTATCTAGGAAGATTATCCTTAACTAGGAAATTATCATTATCTAGGAAGGTTATCCTTATATAGGAAGGTTATTCTTATTTAGGAAATTTATTTTATCTAGGAAGTTAAAGTTAGGATTTTCATGTAAACTATTCATTATAAATACCTAGTTATTTATGTAAATCAGGACTTCAGAATTTTGATTAATATAAATTTTGTGAGAAATTCTCTCAATTTTGGTTCTTGCTAAGAATCGTTTTGAACTTATCAAAGTTAACCACTTTACGACGTTCATCAATTATACCAAGGTTCTCTAGCACAGGTTGCTATTGGATCGAGGTTTTCTTGTTCAAATTTGATTTGACTTTCCAAGGGGTTGCATACCATGCGTAAAGGTGTTGGGTCTCAGAGCAAGTCGGTTGAGATTCGCATCAGTTTGATATCAGAGCTTAGGCTCTAAATTAGGTTTGCGTATCTTTATTTTATTTTGTTACTACGTTTTCTTATTTTTGTTTCTTTCCGTTTGTTTCCGTTCTTTCGTTTCATTTCGTTTGTCTTCGTTTGAGTTTACCTTTTCTATTTGAGTTGCTAAATACTTATATAAAAAAAAAAAATCAGCATTGAAAAAAAAAATCAGCCTTAAAAAAAAATAAAAAAAATAATAATTCAACATTGAAAAAAAAAAATCAGCATTAAAAAGAAATAAAAAAAAAATAATTCAACATTGAAATATGATCTTACTTTTCAACTCAAAAATCAAAAACTAGCTAGAAAAACTATTAAAGTTTGTTTTTTAATTTTTCGAATTGCATAATTCTACTTTTTGTTATTCGAAAATAATTATTACTAATTATTCCTGATCGTTTAAATTATTTTCCTTTTTCGTTTAATTGAATTATAGTCTTAGTTTGTCTATTTTCTTTCTGTTTTCGTTTCTATCAAATCATTTTTCCCCCTCAAGGAAGTCTTTGTCCATTTCAATTGCTAGATTTATTAATTTGTGTCAAAAATTCATACTTTCGCTTGGTCAGTTGATGAATTTTGCAATTTGATTACTTTGATTCGTTTGAGTGGTTTTTGTAAGAACTTTAAGCGAGAGTTGAGTGGTAGAAGGCAAGAGAGTGAGCTCATCTAGAGAAAAGCCATTGAAAACTATGATTAAACATGAGTGAACTTGAGTGAAACACGCGAGGGAGTGAAGTGAGAAATTCTTTTGCTTTTCTAACATTCTTTACAGGTTATCACAATGAGTAACGAAATAAAAGACATTCAAGCAATTGACATTGCCTCTAAATTGGAGGCCTTTGAAGAACACTTTCAAGCCATGAACTTGCACTTTAAAAAGATGAGAGATGGAATGGAGAGGCTAGAAGATTCGTTCTCAAAGAAGCAAAATCCAAATACTCCAAAAATACCAAGGAAAGCAATGAAATCTAAAGAGGAGAAGCTTAAGGATAATTATAGGAGAGTTTTCGAAGAAACTAACGAATAACGTGAGAGGTGGAAAGCCAAACAAAGAGTTAAACGTCAAAGAAAGAAAACTGAAGAGAAAGCGGCATCAAATTCATTAATGAAGTAACCTAAAGATGAGATTAAGAGAGATGAAGTAGAAAGCATAATAATCTACCCCATCGAGATCATTTGTGAATCGGATTGGGTGGATGAAAAAATTGAAGAAGAAAATAAGGTTCAATCAATAGAAGTTATTCATGAAGAAATTCCAGCAATTGAAACTCATCAAGAAATCTTGGAAGGAGAAAAAGATGATGGAACAAAGGAGAATGATTTAGTTCTCCACAAAAATAAAAATAATGCGGAATTTTTGGATATTTCTGTAGTGAATTTTGTTTTACCCAATGATTTCTTTGATGTTTCTCCAACAAATTTTCAAATTTTCCAAACTCTTAATTTGCTAGTAATCATCAAGAAGGAAAGTTCGCAAACTTGTGTGATGTTTTTACTACTTCAATTTTTCAAAGTTAGAGGACGAGTTTTCTCCAACAAAAGAAGAATGACACTTGCAAGAGAAGCTTCGAATTCCAAACTCTTAATTTGCTAGTAATCATCAAGAAGGAAAGTTCGCAAACTTGTGTAATGTTTTTACTACTTCAATTTTTCAAAGTTAGAGGACGAGTTTTCTCCAATAAAAGAAGAATGACACTTGCAAGAGAAGCTTCGAATTTCAATGATTCCATGGCACATGATTCGAGGACGAATCATTTCTCAAGAAAGGGAGAATGATATAATCCCAAATAGGGTTCTGTACACATTAGATTTTTATCAATCTTTATCTAATTAGTTTTTATATAATATATTTATGAGTTGTATAATTATATTAATATTAAGTATATTAGTGAGTTTTAGGTCCGTTTTGTATTAGTTATAGCCCAAAACTAATTTATGTTTTATTTTTTATCTTATTTAGAAGCTTATCCTTACTTAGGAAGGTTATTCTTATCTAGGAAGGTTATCCTTAACTAGTAAATTATCATTATCTAGGAAGGTTATCCTTGTCTAGGAAGATTAATTTATTTAAGAAATTTATTTTATCCAGGAAGTTAAAGTTTGGGTTTTCATGTAAACTATTCATTATAAATGCCTAGTTATTTATGTAAATCAGGATTTCAGAATTTTGATTAATATAAGCTTTGTGAGAAATTCTCTCAATTTTGGTTCTTACTAAGAATCGTTTTGAACTTATCAAAGTTAACCACTTTGTGGCGTTCATCAATTATACCAAGGTTCTCTAGTACATGTTGCTATTGGGTCAAGGTTTATTGTTCAAATCTGATTTGGCTTTCCAAGGGGTCGCATACCATGCGTAAAAGTGTTGGGTCTCAGAGCAAGTCGATTGGGGTTCGCATCACAAAGGCAAATGAACTAGGCATTTCATCAAACATATGGTGGGTATACAATGGCAAGCCAATATGTTAGGTTTAGGTGCAACATTGACTTACCCAATTCAATCAACAATAAGCTACATTATCAACAATGGTATAGGCATTAAAGAAACACAATTAAACAATATCAAAATGGATCACATTGGCATGGGATTTCAAGGCAAAAATCAAAGAAAATGGGCAATGTGAATAGTAACTCCCATTCGGCCTAAGGTGAGGTTTTACTATAGGTTTTCAATAATCAATTCAATTAATTAGGTATGTTATTTGATGCATTATAGACTCACCTAATGCTTCAAATAGCCTTAGAAACAAGTTCTCCACCGAAATTCCCTAAATGCACCAAATAAAACACTTTGATCTAAATTTCAATTTTACATCAAATAATCGATCAATTAGTTGCTTATTTACATCCAATTGACTAATTCTAACATCAATTAACAAAATTTAACACTAAATTACTTAGCTCATTCATACAACTTCAACCTAGATAGTAAACTTAGGCATTTCTATCAATTAGTATCAATTGATGCAATATAACACCAAATTCATCTAATTCAACTTAAATAACATTTAAATAAACTATTAAAACCAAACAAACACATTCTTACCTCAAGTGGAATGATCCACCCGAAATGCTTCCTTCAATATTCCTTAAATTCCTTAGTTCATTTCTACAAATTGATGATGGAAATGAAGAGAACTAGGTTAATGAGTAAGATTTCTATCAATTTTCCTTAATAAATTTTGTGAGGAAATGAAGAAAATGGGAGAAGAAACCAAGGAAGGTGGTTCGGCCACTCTAATGGAAGAAGAAGATGATGAAGAAAATGGCTAAGTGTAGAAATATAAAGAAAAAATCAATTAACAAATTACAACTAATTCCTCCGACTTTTATACATTACACTTTGGTTTAAAATATTCTGTAATTTATTCTGTCAATTTTGTCTGGAATTAGATTTCAAAGTGGGGAGTTAATAAGCTTATTTTAATTTATACTTATTTATAAAAATGGTTCTGGAGTCATTCTGTAACTCCGACCGATTAATTTTCACTATTCACCTTAAACTTCTATTTATTTACGATTTTGCCATTGATTATTTTTTCAGTATTTCTAAATGATTTTTATTTTTTTACTAAAATTACACGTAAATTATAGTAATCTTTTATCCTCAGGTCAATTTCAGAAATTTTTCTGTTGACCAAACTGTTAATTTCTCAGCAATGTTCCTGACACCGCCGCTTTTCGGAAAAGTAATAAGTTCGCTTTCTAACTGTATCTCTAAAATTATTTCTCATCATTCTGAGAATTTATTCATGAATGTGAGTTAAAAATTTATAGGGTATTACTGTTTTTCAGTGAAGCAGGAAGTATTAGCAATTGGAAACTGAATATCAGTCAATTCCTTATTGTTCTCGGAAGAGCAATTGCTATCTGAATTTTCAAAGTGATTTCTCTTCTTGTAACTAAATTTCTTTTCCAAATCCATCATTTTTATCGTCAAATATATGCAATTAAAATCATGTTGAAGCCGTGAAAGTCTTTGTCCAGAATCTATTTCATTCTATTTGATTTGCATTCTGAGGTGGTGCCTGTAATCAATGGATTAATCGTGGTTTGTTTTTGTGTGGATCATCGGCTAAGAGACATGCTTGAATGTCCCTAAAATATATGGAAGTTATTCAGTTTTGTTTGTACCTTTGTGAGGTTTTGCAATATGGTCTTTGAATTGCTCAACTACCGAAGAAGATGTTATCATTAAGGTAATGAGAATGAACTCATGAATCCTTTTTAACCATGGGGCAACCCTTGTCTTTCCCTAGTACTCCTTTAGAAAATTGTAATGCTTGTACGTTTTTCTGTCAATTCTTTTTTCTCTTCTCATTTTTTTTTTTTGGCTCAAGGAGGGTTAGAGGGTGGACTCCATGTTCTTGAGACTAAATAATTTTTTTTTTTTTCTACATTCAATCTTTGTATTTAATTCTGTGCGTTCATATTAAATTTTGTGCTGAAATTATTGGAGTATGCAAACTGCTAATAATGGGGAGTAATTATTTTTGGAATTGATTTTTTATTCTTTCATGGTAGAATAGTAACATGCACTCTTATGTCACTTTGGCATGAAATGTACGAGTATGTCAAACATTTTTGGCAAGGGTTGGGATCAAATCACAAGACAGATTTTTTCTTGATTTAAGTATCTCTAGATGGATTGTTCACATTTTGAAACCCAAATCTTCAATATCTTATTAAAATGATGTCCACTATGAGCTACACAAGCATTATAAGACTACAAAAAAATCCTGTAGACGCAGAAATTCTACCTGAATATTAGGCATATCTTGGAAGGTTGTAGAATCCTAAACAGCTTTGGATTTTATATTTCAGTCAGAAAATGTATGAAACAAGTTCTTAAACTTGGTCAATTGTCTATTTCTTACGTCGAGCTGTTTGGACTAGGGACAGTTACCTAAAGAGATTGAAATTCTACTGCTATATGTTCTACCTTCTTAGTCATACTGTGGAAATAGGCAAAACTAATTATGCATCTTTGAAACAAATGGTTATTTATTTAGAACAAAGCAGGGCGTGGTTGGTAGAGTTGGCATGAAGTACATAAGGTAATTATGATGCCTTTGTTGTGGTGGTGGAGTTTTGGTTCGCATGTGATCTGGTTATGTAATTATGGGTCTTTTTTAAGATAATTATGTCCGTATATGCTTATTATTATTAGGTGCACGATTTTTATCAAAACAAAGACTTCTCATCCTTCTTCAAATCCACATCCACATTTGACAAAATCCAAATAAAAATTTCCAATTATCTTGAGCAAGTAACATGAATTGTTTCTATATCAATACTCAGAATAACACTGTCTTTGCAGTTTGCATACACTTCATTCAATTATTTAATTACTATATGTCTATGCAGTATGCATACTCTTCATTCAATTATTTAGTTTTCTGGTTGATATGCATAACATTGCAAGTTAATTTGTGTATTATATCAAGTTAATGTTTTTTAAAAATCTAATTTTCACGCTAAAGTTAGAAAATGAATGAAGGCAAATACTTTGCTTATGTTAAAGTTTGATCTCATCAACATGTTATTAATGATAATCAAGATGCATGGTAAGACTAATAATAAAATTCACAATCATGTGAAATTCAGCCTCTTTTTTATTCTCACATCATATATTTTATAATACATTTATCAAACGTGAATTGTAAAGATGATTGAATTTTATGCAGTGCATCATATTATTCGGTTCCTGATGAAATAAATAATAAAGACAATCTCAATGTAATCTTAACCTCTACTTTTAGATAATATTATTCATGTTTTTTTTTTGGGTTGAAAAGAGAATTCAATTATGATATGATATTATTTCAATTGTAATAATTTAAACAGTTGTGAGAAGGCCGAGTATATCGTGCTAAAAGTGAGATAGACAAAAAAATAAAAAAATAAATAAAATTAATTTAGAGAAAAAAATAAAGTATGATTTACAATTGACAGTAAATTATTATTTAAAATCATTTAGAATGAAAATAAAAAAATTTATATAATTGATTTTAATTAATTTTAATAATTATTATATTAATTAATAAATAAAATAAAATTAGAAAAATATGTAAAACTACTCACATTAAAAGCAAAATAATATTTTGGATTGTATTTTAATTTCAATCGCAAATATTTCAAATAGAATCCAAAAGCAAAAGCATTGAAGTTGTGAGGCTTTCTTACTAGAAAAGCAAAATCAATGGAAACACATAATTCTAATATTGACTTTGTATCAAGTGAAAAAAAGAAAGAAAGAAAGAAAGAAAGAAAGATTAAAGTAATTATGGCTAATTGAGAAAAAGGTCAAGGAGCTCTCCCTTTATTCACATGCCATCACTGGAAGAGGGTCAAAGCACTTACTAACAAAATCATAATTTGACTTTTGCATCAACTTCTAAAACTTTATTTGATTGAAAATATTAAAAATTATAAAACATGAAATTAATAAATTTTATAATTTGATATGATAAATGAAATTTTTAATTTTATTATTATATTCTCATTCATATTTAGTTAAACAATTAAATTTTATAAATTTAGATGTAAATTATTAATAAGCTCTCACTTTTACCTCACTTGATTAATTCATGTTTTATAAAATATAATCACAAAAAGCCTTCTAAATTATGATTTATGAAAAAAAAAAAGCTTTCTTTGATTTAGGTATGGTGGTGATAACAAAATTGCAATTTCTGCATATAAAACATAATGGAGTACACAATTCATATATAAAACATAATTTAATATTTTATTTACCTAATATGCACCATTATAACAAGTATAATGAAAGTGACTTTCAGATTCCAAAATCCTTAATGATTGGAGGCAGAGATAAAACAGTTTTGAAGAAAGAAAATTAAATTATTTAAAAAATGTAAAACTTACAACCATAAAAGTAAATTGTTCTGGCTCATATGCATCAAGAGACATTACACTTCCACACTTTTAACATGAACAGAGAACATATTAACACATTGTTGCTCACATCTTTTATGATTAAGGTTGTGGGTAGTTTTGAAATAATAAAAAGAATAATAAAATTTTTTAAAATAATAAAATGAAGAATTTTATTGAATACATATTTAGAATGTGGGATTTTAAAATTTTCATTTTTGACGGATTTTACTGTATGATAAAATTAGTGATTTTATGAATTTGTATCCATTTTTTTTTTATACTAACGTTGAATTTAAATAAAATTCAAGAATTTTATATTTTCTTTCATAACAAACATGGCTTAAATGATTTATTTTTATCTAAGCCAACATTATTTTTACTTTATTAAATAACAAAATAATAAATTAAATAAGACTATAAACTAATAAAAATGATGAATTCTAAATATAAATTAGTAAGGTTGCGTTTTTCAAAATAAGTAATATATTTTTTATTTTAAACATAAAAGAATATTTGTAAATAAAATTTTTAATTATTTTATAAAATAAATCAAATGAATTTCACGTTCATTTATTTCAAACGTTATAATAGTAAAAAAAAAATAAAAAATGACACATTTAAAATTAATAAGATAAAAGCTTTTTAATAAAAGAAATTATTATATATAATTCAATTAGAAAATATTTCTTAGCGAAGTCATCTACAAGTAGGGATGAATGAATGCTTAGCCCCATCTCCGCAAAAATAAAATTCATTAGTTTATAATTTTTTTTTCTTATTTTAATTTAAATTTTTGTAAAATTTCAGGGATTAATTTCTTAAAATTTTTTATATTTATATAAAAATTTTTAATTTTTATCCACTCAACATTAATTTTTAAATTTCGTCCCTATAAAAAAAATAAAAATTAAATTGAAATATGCGTCTCCTTATAGGAGACCAGCTGGGACAAATAAGGATTAATATTTGAACAAAAAAAAAAAAAAAAAAAAAATCAACTTTGCTAAGAAATTCTTAATTACATCTCACCTTTTTCTTTAACTTGTAATTTAAATTAAGTAGCCCCTAAGTGTGTAAAATAAATATTTTGTTTTCATTTATATATTTTTTTTATATCAATGGTTATGATGCTTAATTAAGTCCTATTTATCATCATTATATATTTTGCAAAAGTTACATATAAATCAAACTTTACAAGGTGAACAGCATCATCATCTTCAATATAAAATTGATTAATATATAGCATAAAACTAATGATTAACATGGGAAAATAATTAAAGAAAAAAAATTAAAAATTCTTATTTTCTTCTTTTTTTTTTTGGTTAATAATTTTTTATTAGTTTAATAATCCAATTAAATTAAAAAGATGAACAATTTTATCTAGAAAGAATAATACATGCCTTTTTAGTGTTGATGAACTAGCTCTAAGACCTTTTCATCAACCCCATTAACCATTATAATAGACTCACACTAACAACCATATTCAATTGAAGCAACTAAAAAGAAACATCCATGAAAATATGAGGTCCCACTTTCTTTAACCTTTGCATTAGGTATAGAGTATGTCTGAAGTCATCTTCATGGAATTGGTCTTTTTCACAACCTCATGGTTCATTGGAATATAATTATGTCAAACTAAACTTAACATTACTCACCCCATCCATCTGCCCTCCATGTACCATTATATAAGGAACCCTCCCTATACAAAGAACTATCCTACAAGAAAACCGATTAATTAAAAATCCCAAAAATCATCTTCTGGCTCTTCTTTTTCTCTTACAATGGCAAAATTTGGCTTAGGAATTGCTATTGCAATTCTAGTTCTGGGTATGGTAGTGCCAAGTTTGGCCACAGTTTATACTGTAGGAGACACATCTGGCTGGACAATGGGTCTTGATTATAGCACTTGGACTAGTGGCAAGACCTTTGTAGTCGGTGACAGCCTTGGTTAGTCTTTTTTGTTCTTTTATTTTTTATATCTTTCATAAAACTTTATTATTAATACGAATGAATTTCCTCTTCTATCTGGTATTTGGTAAAATCTATTCTTGATGTTCTATATTATAAGCTCAATCTTTGATCTACTAATCTAATAATGAAAATTTCTGAATTTGAACTCATGACCTCCTACCGCACTAATATATTTTGGATTGTGGTTTAATACAAATGAATTTTTGTCTAGATTTATATATTTTTGGGACATAAAAATTTTTTATCTAATAATCTTTAACATTATAAGGCAAATAAATACCTGATAAAAGGGTATAAAATTTGAACTCATGATGTCCTTCAATTACATGTTGGATTATGGTTTAATATATATATTTATATATATACACATATTAATTTTGTTTCATTGACACAAAAATATTGTTTATGTGATGCAGTATTTAACTATGGGGGAGGGCACACAGTAGATGAAGTGAGTGCAAGTGATTACAACACATGTTCAGTGGGGAATGCAATTACATCAGATAGCAGTGGGGCAACCACCATAGCTTTGAAGAGTCCAGGAACTCGCTACTATATTTGTGGAGTAGTTGGGCACTGTGGGAGTGGAATGAAGCTTGCAGTGACTGTTAAGGCAGCTGCATCCACTGGGACTGGTGGTAGTACTACTCCTGCTACTACGACCACACCTGCTGCTGGGGCTGGGACTAATACCAAAAAGCCTGCATCTAATATACCTGAGTCATCAGCTTTAGCTATTGTTTCACCTTTTGGGGCTATCGTAGTAACTTTGGTTGCATTTTGTGCTATGGTTTTTTCTTTGTAAAGTTTGGTCAAGGTGGTCCACCTTAGCCAGGATAGAGGCAGTGCTCTTTCTTCTCTTGATCTCTTGAATTTCTCTCAATTTGTATCCGGATTATTATTGCTTTTTTTATTATTATTATGAATGAATTGATATAATTTATATCTATCATGATTCATAGATGATATATATTAGGATTGTAAATCATGGTTCATAATCCCATTTGCTTTTTTTTTTTTTTAAATAAAATTATAATGTCAAGTGCAATAAATGAGTTACAATTAAATTAACATTATATATTTGATTCAGTGAAACTATAATTATCTCTATAATAAAAAAATTTCGAATTCAAATAGCAGGGTCAAATTTATAAAAAAAAAATAACATTATATAAACTAATGTTTTAATGGATGTATAAAAATGAAATTATTTAAAAATGAACAAAAAAGATTTTAATTTCACATACAGTAATTTTTCTCATCCAAACTAAAAAAGAAATGAATTGATGAGCAGCATATTTATTTATGAAACTACTATACTAGTTAGTTTTGCATTCCCCCAGTCTCTTACCTAAAATACTTGGAACATGTTGGTTTTATTTTTCAAATTGAAAATAATACAAAAGATGTTGTATTAGAGAGACACTCAATCACATATTTTGTTAGGTGTTAATTACATTGTAAAATCTTTTAAAAGGAGTGGTAATTTTAGAAAAGGGGAAAGTTGAAATATGTGAAGAAGGTTAGGCAAAGACTTATCATGCTGAAGTAGTTACAACCACTACCCCTTTTTTTATCTATGATGGTGATCTGAAATTAATATCAAGTCCACAAACTGGGTAATTGGGGAAGTGGGTTGGGGCCTTTGACTCATTTGAGATAAATTTTTCTTTTTTCCCAATTAATGTAACTATCTTCCTAACAAAGAAGCTCATTCTGACAATATCTTAAATGCAACAAATCTGATATACCCAACTAACTTCCTTAAAAACACTAACACTGTTTTCAATCAGGTTGCCCATCATGTCTGGACTCTGGAGCAATGAACAAATGGACAAACGTTGTCCATTCTTCAATGCTGCTTTTTATTATTGTTGATATTTCGAATGATTTTGGCTGTGGTCTTTTCTTCTTAAATTATTATATATATATATATAAAAAAATGTCTTCAGGTTTTGAAGTAATCGAAGGCACTTCGCCTAGTGCTAGTGGCAAAACCTCTTGGCGTGAGAGAAGGTGACTGGGCTACAATCAACATCGGAAAGGTATGTAGTTCTTTAGGTACGGGAAGCCTGGCCTGAGTCAGGCGATGCCCTGTTTTGTTTTTTCTCACTCTTTTCAAGTATTAATCACTGCATAACTTACAGTTACATATCTTGCGTTAAAAAAAATATAACAAAATCAAATTACAGAAAAGAAAAATTATATATGTGCAAATAAATATGTCCAAATGTTAAGATTTGGACAATTTTCTTTTTTTTTTTTTTGCAGCTCTCGAAAGAAATTGATGTTAGGGATTGACTTGTTATTTTTCCTATGGTACAAGCAAGGATTGTGTCACAGAATTGATAGTGAAATGTAGTATAATGTTTTTAAGTAGGGTAACCCTCTTGTTTCATGGACTTCAATGAGATCAAGTTCTAAGATTGTGACTGATTGGGTTTGGGCCATAATTTCATTACAGTCCAATTTTATGGGCCTCAACTGTTCTATATATTAGTTGATGGTCTCAAATTTTATGACTAGTAAGATTTGATTTTTGGAGGTGGCCCAAAAGAGAAGTGTTCCTAATTTATACATTTTTGTAGCCCAAAAAGAAAATTAGTTTCCATATTGGTAACAATAAGAAGAATAAGAGATAAAAATTAGATCTCAATCCATTATTTTGAATATTATGTATTTTTACTTGTTTTTATTTTCAATTTACAAATAATGAAGCTATATGCATAATGAGAATATGAAAGAAATGAAATTAAATTTTTATGTAAATTTAGATGATATTGAAAGTTAAATTTGAGATTTTTGGGTATCGAAAATGATTTTAATATCAATATCAATAAATTAAAGAAGTAATAACATTAATTTTCACAAAATGATACTAATAAAGACAGTTTGGATCCTCTGAAAATAATTTTAATATTAATACTAATAAATTAAAGAAGAAATAACATTAATTTTCATAAAATGATATTAATAAAGACAGTTCGAATCATTTATTTTTTTGTATATCTCATTTTATATTTCATATATTTTTAGATATATTATATTATTTATGAAAAAATATTAATTATTAAAATATTTTAAAAAATAAGTAAAGTGACGCATATAAAATAAAATATAAAGAGAGAAGATATGAAGTATAATAAAAGTGGCCTTTCTCCAATTTATTTCTCCAATTTATTTTGTTGTGAACTGAAGTGCCCGAGTATAATGCTAATTGTCTTTCGAGACTTAAACAGGGAATTAGGAAAATCAGAGCCAAAGAAAAAAGATTTTGTACTCAATTGAGTTGTCAACTTGTCATCCAGAGCAAGAACCATCATAAATAAAATGCTCTTCCAAAATGTCTAAATCATTATCATCCGAAAAAGAAAACAGAACTCCCAAGTATTCTCTTAAAATCATCCTACCATTACACCTCCCCTTTGAACATTTCTATCAATATTTATATATATAATTTTAATGTTAAAAAATAAAAATATTCTCAATATTATATTTTAATTCAATTTTTAATAATAATTATAATAAATAATTTCATTTTAAATGTATATTTATGATAACACTATTCATTATATTCATATTCGTTTTATAATATTAATCCTTTTGTGATTTGTTTTTATAAATTTTTTTTATTAGTTTTAATTCAATTTTTTAATATTTTTATAAATTGGTGACTTAATTTTATATTTATATATCTATTTGTATAAAATAATTAATTTTATATTTTTATATTTATTTGTATAAATTAATTCTTCAAGTTTATTTATTTTATTAGATTTTAGTTCAATTTTCTTTACTTTTGTATATTATTGGCTCATTTTTATATTTACATATCATGCATTGAATTTATATATATTTTAATATTTTATTTTTATTTTTAATGTTAGATGATAATTCATAATTTACTATGTTTAATAAAAAGAATAAAATATTAAATTAATGATATAAACTTTAAAAAAAAATTATTTAAGAAATACAAATCTAAAAATTGAATTAAATTTTTTTCATTATTTTAATTTGTCCTTCTTATTATTTAAAGGATAAAAAAAAATAAAAAAATATCTTTTATTTTTATTATTATTAAGTATGTTTATTCTTCAATATATTTTTTTTAATTTTTTATATATTATCTTAACTGTTAATAAATGTTTTTGTTAACATAATTACTATCTTTAATTAATAAGTTAAAATTAATATAAGGTTTACATTTTTAACACGAGTTTTATTTTTTTAATCAATTTTATATTTTCTTTTTAAATAAAAAAATTACAATTTTTTTTTTCAAACTTAAAAAGATTAGTCAAGTATTAAAATATTTAAAATTAGATTACGAATTTTACATACAAATAAATTTTATATAAATTTAAATTATTAAATTATTATTATGAATGTTTCATTATTTATTAATTTAATATAAATAATAGTTATCAATCAAAATTTGTTATGGGCTTAATTTTAATAACATAAAATTTATTAAATTTTTATACAAATAAAAAGTCCCTTCTAGTTTCCTAAACGCAAATGATAATTATCCCTTAACTAGTGGTAATTATTTATTACAAACGGAGACTTTTCTTTTCTTTTCTTTTCGCACGTGTCTGTCGCATAGCACATGGGTGTCCGTCGAGTTAGATTACAGCTGTGGCCACGTGAAAACTGAAAAGCCTAAGACCCAACCATACCTTTTTTCAGCCAGAGTAACAAAATCTTCGTTAATAAAAGAAAAAGGATAAAAAAAAGTAAAAGCAGAAAGGACCAAGAAGACCGCTTCCAGCTGGTCCTCGTCGCCATTATCAAAATTCTTCGCAAAAGGACAAAAAAAAAACCATTAACGTAACACGTTGCTCTCTCTCCTTTTTTCTTAACCTAAACTCAGTCGCTCACAAGAATCCCACTCTTTGATGACAGATCCAAACTATCAGATAATCAAATACAGAGAAATTAAGATCATAACACTTTATTATAATATAAAAGAAAAAAGAATTCATAATAATCAGCAATAATAACAATAAATAACAGAGTAAGAACGAAATCAAATCTCAACCGTCAAAAAACGGAAAAGCAGCCATCAACGTCCATATGCAGCAAAAAAAACAAATACTAAAAAATTATATCAAAATCCTACTAAATGAAGTCCTAAAATCAACAACTGATAAACCTCATAGATCAGATCTATAGCAACAAAGACAACATACAAGCTGCTCCTAACACGGCCAAAGTAGCACCGTTTCTGTTCAAAACAGCATCGTTTTGAGGAACTCCAGTCGGAGTCTCAGCTGGAGCATTAGCCGAGGTACCAGGAGGAACAGCCACTGAAGGATTAGAGCTAGGAGCTAAAGGAGCCGGTGGCGAGCTAGTCGGAGTCAAGGTTGGAGCGGAAGCCGGAACAGGTGTAGTAGCAGGGACGGGAGCCGAGACAGGTGGAGCTTGAGTAGTAGGAGAAGGAGCTGGAGTCACAGTTTTTGGAGCAGGAGCAGCCGACGGCGACTTAGTCGGTGCGGCTCCAGGAGCCTGACCGAGAGCCGCAGAGGCAAAGAGAGCCAAAAGCATGACAGTGGCTAAACTGTTCCTAGCCATTGTAGATAAACTCAGTAGATAGAAACAATGAAGCCAAAAAGAGAAAGAACGGAGAAGTAGAGATTGAAGAGGGGAGAGGTGGTATTTATAGACAACAGGGTTGTCGGTTAAAGATAATTTCCTGTTTGTTTCTTCGCCTTCGGAAACTGTTAAATTACTATTAAATCCCCTATTTACTTAGGTTTAAATTGTAATTTCATAAGACAATTACATTAAAGAGCTACACGTGGTTATTTTAAAATAATCTAGTCCGTTGGATTTACTTTCCAATTTTTTGATGATTCTAATAAGAAAAAAAAGGCGTCGATTTTAAGTTGTTTCGCATCACAGGTGAAGTTTCTCCAATTTCTCTCTTAATGTGTTCTTTAATCTATAAAACTAAATTACTCTAATCTATGCAGTTTTTTCTAATTAATTATGAACAAAAATTCTACTTACCGTTATGATCGGCACGTTGTTGATTCAATAAATTAAACTTATTATCAGCTATTTTTTAGGAATTAGATAAATTAATCATAATTTAAATTAAAAATTGGTGTATAGATTGTTGTGGTCGTTGAAAAAATTCAAAATTCAAAATATTATATTCCTATTTTATTTAACTGTCTCAGTCTACTAAACCTAGTTTGTATTTTGCTAACATCTCGAGCACTTTGGATTCTAGTTAAGACAAACAAGTTTTTGTTATTCTTATTATGTTTAATTTACTTATTTTTTTATTCATCAATAAGATTTTGATTTGATGATATTATAGTAATCTACATATCTATATAACGATGAGATTTTAAGTTTGAATATTAAATTGATGAGATTTTAAGTTTGAATATTAAATTAAAAAAATAAAGTTGCTATAACTTTTTGGCATGATAATTAAAAAAAGGTTGGTATTAAAATTATGTGGGAATTTGTTTGTATAAATTGCAATTATATGGGAATTTTGCACTTCTCTCATTTTTAAACTCCAATAATTAGGCTAGTTGGTGAAAAATTTTATTATTTTTTTATTGATTTGAATTTGATTTTTAGATCTAAATTATAAATAATATTTTTTTATTTACAATTTTTAAAATTTCGATATGAATGATCTGTTTTTAATCAGACAAACTCTTTATTGATTTAGATTTTATTCTAAAAGTCATAACATAAACGAGATTTTTTTTTCATTTATCTAAATTCTAATGTAAAATTATTTAATTTTACTTTGGATAATTAAATTAAGGGTTGAGCATATGAAAATTAAAATTTGGGTATTTGAAATTTAAAAGGATTAATTTTTCCTCTTGTTATATATTAATTAACATTATTAATTGTGTTGAGGAATTGATATCTTCTTAAGAAATTTTAATGCAAAATACGTACAACTTAATTTTCCTTTGTTACATCTGAAAATAAATAGCAACTCGCTTTTTTTTTTGTGTTTGTTAACATCTGAAAATACATATACTAACTCATTCACAAGCTCAAGTTTTATGCTTAATAATTAAATAGAGTAAAGCTTATTTCTGCCTTAATCAATATCCATCAGATCTCTCAAGAAAGATTCATCATCAAATCTTATTAAAGGCCTCAAACTTAACAAGGGAATAAGTTTCAGTGTCAGATTGCACAAAAGGACTCTTAGATTTATTTTCTATTCATATTAAGTTGATTTTATTTATTATATTTATTAAATTTAGTAGTTATTCTCTTGGTAAATAATAAAAAAAAAATTACTAACCCAGTTTCTATACATAAAATCTTTACACCCATATCTTTTAATTTTTTCAATGTACCAAAAAAAAAAATTTTTTTTTTTGACACCTCATTTCTATTGCCAGTATTGAGTGGAGTAGTCTTTCTATCACTGGCCATGTTTGTTATGTTTTCCAATTGAAATGAGCTGGCCATTGCAATTATAGTTTTATATATTGAGCTCCTTTAAAAAAAAATAAGAAAACTGTGATACATAGTCCAACAAATTTGTATTCATGAATGAGATAATAAATTTATATCACTTTACAAGTTTTTGATTTAATGATATTAAAGTTATTTTTAGTATTATTAAATTTCAAACTCGAGTTAAATAAAAGCAAAATTTATTAAAAATATATTAAAAAAATAAATATAATAAATTGAAAATAAAAGAATATTTAAAAAAAAATTGACATGATCATGAGTGTAATATAATTAACACATCGATTTATCAAATCATCATTAATTAATTTATAATATAACTTGATAGACTAAATTGACCTAAGAATTTCTCCTTCAATTATTGTCATTCTTGTTCAAAGAAAGAAAAGGGAATTTGAATTGAAGTAGTGGCCACTAGCTGATTCGAGTAAAGAATAAAAATAAGGTTTATCTTATTCTTCTTCATATGCTAAACAATAAACATAGACATCTCATAGTGGGTCCTGAGCAGCAAGCAAAGCTTCATCACACTCAGCGAATAACATGCCAATAAACATGACATTTTATTGGATAAGAAACCCAATAGCTGCCTAATAATGTTATTATTACAACAATTGCTAACTTTACAATCATATGGGCTCAAATGACACCTGCGCTGTGGTCCTAATTCCTATACAAAAACAAGCAAAACTGATCTATATATTGTGACAAAATGCTGTGAACTATTTTCAGTTTGCTGATGTTCGCGTACTTATTCCACGCGTGGCAACATTAACAAGACATTGAAATGCAGAACCCAATTCTTTAAACATTCCCATGTTCAGCTTCACCACTTTGCCAAACTTTTTTCCTTTAATTTGCCACATTAATCTTTTGTCTAGCATACCAGGATACTAATTCCCACTAATATTAGCTTTTCTTACGTCACATGATTAAATGGTATCAATATATGAATTTAGATGTGGAAATTTAAATTTAATTATCATTTAATGACATATCCAAATTTGATGGAATTAATTAATACATAGTATAAAGTTGGATTATTAAAATCATATTATTTCATATTTATAAATTTTCTCATCTTAAATTCTCTATGTGCATGATTTGCTTTTGATTAAATATTTTATGTCCTACTCTAAAAATAGATATACATAATATCTAAATTCAGGGATGGAGTTAGGATAAGATTCAATGGATTTCAATATCTCAGCAAAAAAAAATAAAAACTCATTATATTATAAAAAAAAATTTCATATGGTATTCAAACTTAATTTTTTATATAATTTTGATTAATTTATAATTTTTCTTTTAAATTTTATATTTATATAAAAAATTTTAATTATTGATCTAGTCAATTAATTACTTGACTTCTTTCTAAATCCCACAATCAAGGCTCAAAGAAGGTGGTGATTACTTGTCTCAGACATAAAGAGGCTAAACTAACGGCTTGATTATTTGTATTATTTTTGTCTAATAAATGGCTTTATTATTAATTGTAGACATTAGGCATTTGCTAATGTGGACCCAATACCAACATAATCATATGAATGGGGCAAGTAAAGTCCAAAGCCTAAACTAGAAAATGTTTTACTTTTTGCAAGGTACAAAATGCAAAGATTGGTTGCTTGTAATTGTTGGCTGTGACAAAGTGCTTGTGGGTCACCCTTCTGAATCTGATTCAGATTCTTTTGGTGTTTCGTATTCCAATGTTTTATCACTCGCACATCCGTAATATATATATATATATACATATAATAAAAATGACAAACTACGCTTGTTAGCATTTTTCCAAGCCATTTACGGCTTCGCTCGCTGGACACGTCTCTATTGTGCAGCCAGAACTCCGAGATACTGCCGTTTCGACTGTCTAATTGAAAAAAAAAATGTTTAAGAAAAACCTGGTTGGTTTTGGTTATCATTAGATGGGCTTCTTTAATTCGGTTTTTTCTTTTTTCCTCCACTAATATCTCACACCAACCTTATCAGAGTGTTTTTTTTTTCTTTTTCTTGGGTAAATTTGACTCCATTGAGGCAGAAATTCAAATCAATCCCAAGAACGGTTCATATACCACTAAACTAAAGATTCATCAGTTCTGCCTACCCACTAATACAGGTGAAAAAATAATAACATAGCTAAACTCAATTAAAAAAAAAATTAGCCTATAACAACTTTTTATTCCTTAGACTTGCCAGTCTCCAATTACACTCTGTATATGCATAAGATGCGTTGTAGTACCTATGATTGATAACAGTTGCAATTCGCAACACAAGTTGAGATCATTGATCTATTGGTGTAACAACAAAGAAAACATACACCAAAAGGTATCAATAATAAGGTGTTAGCCTGCTCAGATATTGTTTGTTGGATTCAATGAGGATGGAGTTTTACTTACTGCAGCTTGAAATGTGATCTGGAAGTATAGAAGTTAAGATCTATTTCCCAAGTCCAGTAATCAGATGCTTCATAGCAACGCATGCGCCTTCAAATATTTATCTGTCAGCAGCTTGCAATTATGTAAGTTTAGTTTCAAGAAGAATCGAGGAGTATGAAGCCACATTATAGGTATTTCCAATGCCAGGGACACCTTCAGGAACAAAGTCGTACGGACAATTAAGATTGGTATCCGCCTGCAAATCGACAGTCATCTTCACTGATGATTCAGATCGAAGTTATTGATAATAGATAATCGAAGAATAATAAAAGCAAACCCAAAAATAATGCTGTTGAATGGCTTCATATTAACTCAATGTCATAGTCTTCAATTTGACTACTTACAAAGTTTCATATCTATGCCAATATCATAAATTAAGCACCGAAAAGACTAATTAGGAATACTGTGAAGTTTCTAAGCATGCTTAGTTTAGTTTTTGAACAGTGTGAATAAACAGAAATAAAAATAGATGCTTAAATATATATATATATTATTTATTGATAGATGGAAAATAAATCTTAATTTTTATTCTGAAATAAATTATAGAACCAATAATTTATAAATCAATACAGATACTTAAACTTTATGTGTCACTCAACCTTTTAAATCAGAATGAATCCGCTTCAACTCCAAATTTTTTATTTAAAATCTCAGCGGACCACTTTTAATTTTGAATTATTTTTAAATTTTTTATTTTAATTTCTTTTTTTGCGGTTTTGTTATTTTTTGACTTTTAGGGTTTATAAATGTTATATAAGCTTCTTCAATTTAGATTGCTTTTGATTAATAATAATTTTAGATTACCTTAAATTAGTTTTTTTTTTTTATTTTTCAATACGTATACGTTGCGTCACTTGTTGCATTTTAGTATGAAACCAGAAGGAAGAAAATTAGCATTGAAACTAGTATAATTCTGCAGATCCTTTTATGCATATAAATTGCTAGTAGTATCATTGCCTGTTAGCATATAGTTTACAAAAGCTCCGTCGTTACCTCAATACTTCAAGCATCAACATCCACCCTAAATGATCAGCTGGATCTAGCGGACTTATAATCCGTTGGAATTTTCTTAGTAGGTACGATAAACATGTTCAATTTGAAAGATGAACAGACAGCTCCAACTAGATATTGTGCACAACTATCAAAGCTATGCTTATTTGCAAAATATGTAGTTAACAGTGAAAAGCAGAAAGCAAGAACTTTGCATTATATGCAAGAAAGGAATAACCACGCGAAACCTACACCTCTTTGATGGTGGAGGGGAAATTGATAATTTAACAAAGCAGTTATGAGCATTAAAAGCTCAATACACATCTGCTCCATTACTGTCGTGAAGTCTGCATGATAAATTTTAATGCAAGTGCTCCGACATTGCAATGCATTCAAAGAATCATTTCTAAATGTCAAGTATGTTTTTTTAGCTTAGGAAAATAATGTTTGTTCATTATTGCGTTCCAGCTGCTAAAGTTAAATGTATGAAACATTAATGTGGCTATCAATAAAAATAAAAAAATAATAATAAAAAAAGCTTATAGGATGACCAAGCTAGTTCATTTCAATTAACTTGTACAATATTTTGCTGTAGTTTTGCCCAACTTACTACAAGTCAGAGCGCTGTTAGAGTACTACTGATAAAAACAGTAAACCTAGCTAGAAAGTAACAAAACATGAAGATAAAAATAAACTACTCTTTGGCCGTGTGAAGTGTGAGCTTTTTTCTTAAAAATAATAATAAAAAAAAATAAATACCATTTTGTAACAAAATCTATTAATTTTACTCATTTATACCAATAGCGCGGGCAATAGACGAGCTGTTTTCAGTCAACGGGTTGCACAGTGCATAGCGCATGTGGTATCTGCGCAGCACAGTACACAGCGCATGTGGTACCTGCGCTGCACAATGATAGCTATTAATTAATTTTAACTAAAAATATTATATTTTTTATCTACCTAAAAATTAACCCTAATATTCATAAATTAACACTATCATAATTTTAACTAAAAATATTATTAATTAATTTTAACTAAAAATATTATATTTTTATTTA